>JAADVP010000433.1:0-21795 GCA_023335675.1 Globisporangium solare | reverse complement strand
TGCTCTTCTTGGATCACGCAACTTGTTATACAGAACTCCAAATGAACACTGAGCTATCCTACAGGAGAGCTCCTTACATATACATACGATCACGCTGTTCCACTCGCTTCCTCGTCACCAACTGTGGTATCAGAGGCTGCGGCCTTTGGACCTCTCTCAGATACCGCCGTGTGACCGGTATTCCAACAATGGTCGTCACCGTCAGTCTCTTGCGCGAAGCACTCGAGGACCAGGTGCAAGCCCATGAAGAACCTCGCGTTGATTGCGGCTTTTTGTTTGTTTGTTCTCACACGGTTTGCTCAATATCTTGATGGCTGAACAGAAAAAGCAAGTGTCCGATCGCCAGATCAATGGCCGCCCCGTTGTCGTCGTGCGCAATTTTGAAGAGCAGTGCGTTCTCTGGGAATCTATCGAGGTGTGGTGCTGGGTTAATGGATTGTTGTGCCATGGTCACGACACGAGGCTGACGCTGTGTCTTGCGCAGGTTGGCGACATTCTGCGGATATCTGAGCGCAAGATCATCCCGGCCGATGGCATCATCCTCTCGAGCAGCGAGGAGGACGGCTCGTGCTTCATCGATGCGAGCAACTTGGACGGAGAAGCCAATCTGAAGTCTCGAGAGCCCGTGCGCGCGACGCTCAAGTTTCAATTCAGCAAATCCGATCGAGGAAAAACCAAGTACTTTATCGAGTGCTAGCAGCCGGACCAGGGTCTGTATCGCTTTTCTGGAAATATCTCGATCGACTCCAAGATATTCAGTCTCAGCGAAAAGCAGTTTTTGCTGCGAGGTTCGACGCTCACGAACACGAAGTGGATCAACATGGCCGTCGTGTGCACAGGTGCGAAATCCAATCTGGCAGGAAAATAAAGCGTATGAATGTGACCCAGAGGTTTCACAGACACTTACCTATGCATTTGCAGGCCACGACACGAAGCTCATGAGAAACGCGCGCGCCGCCCACCACAAGCTGAGCCACGTGGAGATCATGACCAACAAGACAGTCGTCGCGGTCTTTATCCTCGAGGTCATCCTGTGTGCGACCGCAGCAATCGTGCATCACGTTTGCTTTTCCAAGGGCAAAACCACCAAGATGCCGTATCTGCTCGAGCAGGACGGGACTCTGATGGCGCCCGTTCTGCTCTTTCTCTCCTTCGTCGCGCTCATGAACGCGCTGATCCCGATCTCGCTGGTCGTGACGGCCGAGATCATCAAGGGAGTCCACGCCAAATTTATCACGTGGGACGACAGAATGCGCAACGCGAGCGGGAAGGTGCGATCGTGAATACATCGCCGCTCACGGACGAACTCGGCCAAGTGAAGTACATTTTCACAGACAAGGCGGGCACGTTGACTCAAAACCAAATGGAATTTCGTAAATGCAGCGTTGGGGGCGTCGTGTACGGATCCCTGGACAAGAAAGAGCGTTCCCGGGCAGTCTCAATTTCGTCACTCGACATGCTTGCGCGGGATGTGTCCGCGGCGCCCACGCGAGATTTTGGGTCGTCGGACAATTTAGCAGGAAGTGATCCGACAAGCGTGACGTGTTTCCGCAATTTGCTACGCGACCTCGAGTCCAAAGAGAGCAAGCTCGCACTGTCGATGGCGACCTGCCATACTGTGGTCTGCGAAAACGACTTGGCACCAGGAGAGATCAAGTACAACTCGGACTCGCCAGACGAATGTGCGCTTGCGCGCGGCGCTGTCTCCATGGGCGTCAAGCTTCTGGGACGAAGTGGGCAGCATATTTATTTATCTCTCACAGAGGAAGGGAGAAAGAAATCGTACCTCAAAACCGTGACGTACACGCTCTCGTACGAAATACTGCGGACCTTGCACTTCACGAGCGACTGTAAGCGCATGTCGGTCATCGTTCGCGATCCTGAGCGCCGCATTAAACTGACCTGCAAGGGAGCCGACAGCGTCGTTCTCGGCCGATGTGAGCAGTTTTTATCCTCCAAGCAGGAAACGATGGACCACGTGGCCCAGTTTGCCGTGGAAGGGTTTCGCATTCTCCTGTTTGCAGAGCGATCTCTGGTGCGCGGCCAACTGCCAGCGCACGTGTTTGCGACTCACAGATGTCAAACATGCACACACGCTCACTAATCTGGCGTACCTGAATGTCTTGCTGTGGATATTGAAAACAGGAGGACGGATACTACGAAGCTTGGGAGAGCCGATACCAAGAAGCTGAGCTTGACATGGATTCCCGGGAGGAAAAAATCGAGGTTCTGGTGGAGGAAATTGAGCGCAAGCTGACGCTGGTCGGCTCCAGTGGTTTGCGCACAACGTTGTTTTTTTTTCTTTATAAAGCACAGCGCAGCATGCCATATCACTTTCTCACCTTGTCATCCTCGTGCTCATTCAGCGGTGAAAGATAAACTGCAGGATGGCGTTCCGGAGACGATCTCGCTGTTCCAAAAGGCCGGCATCAAGGTTCGTGCACGATCTTAATTCGGAAATGCAGTTGCTGTTGTGCCGTGCCTGATGATCGTCATTGTGCTGCAGATTTGGGTCCTCACAGGAGACAAGCTGGAGACTTCTGTCGAAATGGGGAAACTTTGCCGAGTGGTGACTCCTGGAATACGAGAAATCATTCTGCGAGGGTCAACAAGCGAAGAAATGTCCCAACGACTGGACGTAGCCATGCGTGGAGCAAACGTACGTTTGGCAGCAGAATCCCGAGGCACCATTTCAAGGCATGCTAACGAAACAATACTTCCCACGTGGCTTTTTCGTATTGAAGGATAACCAAGCACTGGTCATCGGCGGGCCCTCGCCGACGTTTGCGCTGATGTCTGCGAATCGAGAGTGCTTCCTGAGTCTCGCGCTGCGGTCTGCGACCGTGATCGTCTGCCGGACATCTCCCTTGCAGAAGGCTCTAGTCGTGGAGCTTGTCAAGACTGGTGTGCCATATGTTACCTTAGCAGTGTAAGATCTTGTTGATCGTGGTTGCATTTTCTTTGCTTTGTGCTTGGCTCTCAAATAGATTGCTGTCGAATCCTCGCAGCGGAGACGGTACAAACGACGTCAGCATGATTCGAGCAGCCCACGTTGGCGTTGTTGTCACGGGCCAAGAAGGAATGCAAGCTGTCCGGAGTGCGGACTATGCGGTCCAGCAATTCAGCCACCTTGGTCGGTTACTTCTCCACCACGGTACCGCCCATGCTGTTGCTCCTTACCAGCTGGTTTGGCCTCGATCGCTCGTCATTTTGTTTCGCTGACTCTATGCAGGACGACTCTCGTATATTCGGACGGCCCAGTGCATCAATTATTTCTTCTACAAGAATATCGTCTTCACGCTGCCGCAGATCATCTATGGCGCAATCTCTGCGTATTCGGGACAGGTGCGTTTCGTTCGGTTTGCAGGATTCGGCTTGACCAGCGTATGTGCGTGGCTTAGTGATCGCACATGCATGCTTTTGTCTGTAGACTTTTTCTGTAACCTGTACATCACTGCGTACAATGTTGTCTTCACGGCGCCGCCAGTCATTGTGCGAGCTATCATGGAGACAGACCTCCCGGAAAAAGTGGCCGACACGTTCCCGGAGTTGTACCGCTTCGGCGCCATGGACGAGTATTTCTCCGTCACGACCGTCGTGAAATCGGGCCTCCTCGCGACTTTCCATGCTCTTCTGCTGACGCTTCTCCCAATCACAATTCAGAGCGTCGGAAGCCTTAGCACTGATGGCAAGACCGGCGATCTCTGGAGTAGCAGCGTGGCGTCGTTTTTCTTCATCGTCCCCGCGGTTCACTTCCAGATCTGCGTTGACACCTGGAATTGGACAGCGTTCGTCAGTGGCTCCTATGCGGCGTCGATCACAGTGTTTCTGATCTTGGTTGCGATCTACGACAATGTTGCAAGCGATGTCGAGGGCGTTTGGGGCGCAGTTGTCGTGACTCCAATCTTTTGGCTCGGCTTCTCTCTGTCCACAGTCGCGTGTCTGTTACCGTGGATAGCGTACAGATGGTGAGTCTGCGCGTCTTCTCTTCCCTCATATCCGCACTTGTACACTTTAACTTGCACACGTTAAACTCACGTTGTGCTGTCTCCGCGTAGTTATCGAGAAGATTTTGTCACGACGAACCCGATGCATATCCTTCGGCGAGTGCGGTTTTTCAACAAGATTCTGGACTCATCCCAAGTCGAAAAGCTCAATGAGACATCGCAGGCGACGGGTCCGCGACCCGTAGATAACTAGAGCCCAGACAGCATCGAATCGGCAGTGCGACTCGTTGGAATAGAGACCATTTAAGCCTCATTGCAGTAGTGGACCACGTTGATCTGCATAGGCACTCGTAACACTGTGGAGAGGAACAGTACCACTACGATCCACGTACAGCCTCCTTATCTCTCGGGAACGCAAGACTGCTGTCGATAGAAAAAAAACTTTTCATCCTATTCTGGATGACTCGAGCTCGATGCCCAACACGAACGCGATCCAGGAGCTCTCCTGTCGATTTGTGCGGCGATGACAGCTTGACTTCAGGCTCTTAGTGCTTCAGAGTGACCCCGAAAGCACGGCACTTCGACTGTTGAAGATGATAGATAACGTGCACTCATAGACAGCGCGCGCCAGCAACATTTGGAGCGCGCCGTCGTCGAATGGCGCACTGCCAAGTTCACCTCACCGAAGCGACCTCGAGCACGGTCCGGAGCGCGACCGCCTGCTCTTTGCGGTTCGAGGCAACTTTTGTTGTGTGGGTGAATGAATGCACGCAGCGTATACTCACCACGATTTGTTGATCCTTTACATCTGCGCGATGGTGCTGGCTATGCTCTGATATGGGAAGATGCACGAGTGCGTGGACATCCGACAGGACATATCAGACGTGTGAAACCGCCATCCTCTCCCTGTCTCCCGCGACGAACAGCAGTAACTTCCGGACATGTTGCGTGCGAGCTCTGAATGTGTGGGCTCGGGCTCTGCGCACCAATGCGGGAATGACGTTTCTGAGAGAGACGGGGCTCGCGATCCGAGAGCTGCGTGAGCCTCACGGTGAGGGTCTGTGCTGGTGAGCAGCGTACAGTACGCGCAGGTGGTGGGTGCAGCTCTGGTAAAGTACAGAGCATTAGTATTTGCGCTGGCAAGAAGGCCGATTGCCGAGTTGCAGTGCGAAAGTGCGACAGATTTCGCAGAAAGGTCAAGGGACAGATCCGTCGTCGCCGCACTACACCGCAGCTGCTGGCTTATGAAGAGGTGTACTTCCGGATACTTTTTCAGATAGAACACATGCGGCAATCAGAGTGAGTTCTTTTTGCTCCGATGAGTGCGCAAGGTTCGGTCGTGATTATCGCATTCCTCGGCTCTCTCGAGCATTGCAGTTGTATTAGAATGGTCTCCACACAAACACGCATTACTTCTTCGCACGCATTCCATACTGTTGGTCAGCTCTGAGCCCATTCATTTGATATGCATTGGCGAGACATCAAGGGTTTCACAACATAAAGAAAATAGAACAAAGATCGCAAGTACCGAACACCATATGGCTGCATCACATATAATATCGAAAAGTACCAATAGTACCCATCTCAACAATGGCTACATCAATTATAACATCAAAGAGATCATACAGTAGACACCTCACCTCGTGTCTCTTCAGGTGCGAACGTTCATTCTCTCTCGCCAGCATGGGGATACTGCGGCGCAAGAAGCTCGACATCCGCGTGCCGACGGGCAGAGACGCCGTCAACTTCCGCAAGCTGCTGTTCCTTCCCGTCAAGGACACACAGGACCTGCTCGCGAACAGCGAGTGGGAGCGCGTACGGATCTCGCCCTTGTTTGCTCCCATGCGAAGAGAAGCGCAGCGTGCTTTTCAGAGTTGCACTCGCCGACTCGGGCCTGATTTTTGTTCTCGCGCTCCATGCTTTGTGTGGCATAAGCTAGATCTGCGATGCCTGACACTCATGAAGACCAAGATGTTGCGCGCGTCGTGCATCGCGTGCGAATTGCCCAAGAAAGGCGGCAAGAAGAAGCTCGTGCAACAGCTGACGGCGTCCTTATCCGAGCAAAAGCATGCAGATACAAACGCGCAAACTGCGACTGCGATCTCCCCCTCTATACTGGAATCCCCATAACTCGATGTTCTCTGCGTGCCTCTATGGCAGAATTCCTGCGGCGTCAGGAAGAGGAAGAAGAGTATCAGCGCCAGCTCGATATGCTCGGCGGGGTCTGGTCCTTTGGCTCGGGGTACTCGGGGCAACTTGGGCATGGCGATATGGAGTCGAATGGCACGCCGCGGCTGATCAAGGAACTACGAGGACGAGGGATCTGCCAGGTCTATGCGGTAATCAAGCTTCTTTGAATACGATTGTTTGTCCTTGTAGTTGGTATATTGACGGCTGGCGTGCACACTATTATTTGCAGGGGTTTGACTCGGATCTGGCGTTTGCGGTAAGCCGAACGGGTGATGTGTACGTGTGGGGCAAGCGAAGCGCGCCGACGGGGCTGCCGCCTGGGAGTCTCTTCAATACGCTCGTGAGGAAAACGTACCCGAAACAAGACGATTTCGACTCGAGTGAAGACGAGAGTGACGATGAGCAAGCCCAAGACGGTGAGGAAGAAGGCGGCGAGGAAGGCTTTGTGGACCCCGTCAAACTGGCTGTGCTGTGCGGAGAAGGCATCAACCACATCGCCGTGGGGCGAGCGCACTGCTGCGTGAAAACGAAAGATGGCGACGTGTTTGCATGGGGCCAAAACGATCACTGCCAGCTCGGCAAGGAGCCTGTTCATAATCTGTCCGAAGCTAAGTCCAAAAAAGCGCGCATGCGCTACGGACTCGACACGCACGAGCTGCAACTGTGGGAACGCTCGACCCCGAAAACCTGCGTCATCAAAGCCGTTGACGTAGGGACAAATCACACGTTTGCCGTGACCGATGCGGGCGAAGTGCACGCGTTCGGCGCGACGTTCCACACGAGCGACCACAGTAGCTTGACGCGCAGCTTGACGAAATTGAACGTCGTTCAGGTAGGAGGTACCCCCGACTAGTTCGAGGAATGGAGTGGCTATAACCAGTTTGCGCTAATCGTCCCGTCTTTTTTTCCTCTTGAGATTTCGTGTGGAGCGATGCATGCAGGTCTCGTGACGTCGAACGGACAAGCGTTCACTTGGGGCAGTGGCGACGGTGGGTAAGACCGTCTATGTCAATGAATCGATACGTGTGCTGTGCAAAACAGAATCATTGACACGACAATTGCCCTCGTGTTGTTGCCGTCTGTAGACGACTGAGGCGTGGAGACATGACTTCGTACGTGAACCCAAAACTCGTGGATGCGCTCAAGAACAGCATCATTTTCGAGCTCTCGTGTGGATGCTGGCACACGGTCCCTGTGGTTCTGATCCCGCCGTTGCTCAAAGGAGGACTCGTATGACCTGCTGGCTGAGAACGAGAGCCTCCGCATCGCTGCTAGCTTGTACGCGTGATGCTAATGCACGACTGATTTCCTGTGTAGGTCTACACGTGGGGCAGCGGCCGACTCGGTCAGATAGGATGGTTGCATTTGCATGGTTGATCTTTTTTTTCCTTGCCCACACTAGTTCACATGCTCTTTCTTGTTTTCCTCGATTCACACTTGCTAATCAGCTGGCTCAGGGTGGCAAACAGATCTCTCCGTCGCCTGGACTGGTCACGGATTCCCTTGCAACACATGCTTTGATCAAAAAAGTGTGTGCTGGGATGTACCACAACGTGGCTCTGTCTGTTGATGACGAGGTACATAAGTGCAGACTGGGAGAGTACTCGTCATGCCTAGACGGCAACTATATCTACTTATTCATTGTGGTTGCTAAATCTCAGGTGTTCACATGGGGGGGGGGGCAACAGCAACGGCTGCCTCGGCCGCCCAGAAGAGCTTGCTGGTCTGGAAGAAGGCTTCTGCGCCGTACCTGCTCGCGTAGAAGGAATGGAAGAGTCTGTCGGCCGCCCATGCTCCAGTAAGCTAACCACCTTGCTGCAATGCGCCTTTATTTGCATGCTCTTCCTCACCGACATGGTTGTGCGTTGTTGGCTTCACGCAGTTGCTTGCGGGAAAGAGTTCACCTTGATCGCGACAAAACCCTACATTGGTCCGAGCAGAGAAGAGCTAGAGCGACGCCAAGAAATCCACGTCGAGCAAGCGCAAAGCATCAAGCGTCAGTCAAAGAATGTGAAGAAAGAGCAAGAGCAACAGCTTGAACACATTCGGCGCACCAAGATCTCCGCGATCGTCAAATCCCTCAATGCGACCTACCCAAAGTGCTCGATATGCACCATTGGGACCATTTGCCCAGGCTTCCAGCGAGATTCAATCAATCCAGCGATGTGCAAGCACTGCATGCACGAGCACCGCAAGCACGACGACCTACACAAAGAGAACAACCGGCGCGGAACAATCCCACATTTGAAATACCTGGAAGAAGTCATCGACAGACTTGCTGTGCATATAGATTTCAGTGAAGTCGCTGACATTGAGTTGGAGGCCACGTTAGTAGAAGCATTAGAAGACGAGTGAACTCCTACAAGATGAAAGACCATACGACAACAAAGATAGCTGGGCAGCTAGCTACCTTAGAGCAAGCTTCGATTTCAGCGCCAACATGGCCTTGTATGTGCTTTCCAGCTGTTTCTGCACACTCCACACGGAATCGTGGTCGCCCCCAATCAATTTGAGCAGATAGAGCATCAATCCCAGATAGCTCATAATCCGAAGCGCTTTGGCTTTGATCAGTTGACGTTGGCGACCGACAAGCATGTCTCGTGCGATTACTCCCATCGCGAGCAAAACGCATAATTGTGGGATTTTCACAGCTTTTGACGCACGCAGGAGCCCTTTCGTCACTTTGCGCCATGGAGATGGTTCCCGGAGACTTTCATGGTTGATCTTCATCACTGCGGCCCACGACAGGATATCTCCAAAGTCGACAACACCATCATGGTCGAAATCAAGCGCTACGAGGTATTCTTCTGCCTTGTCGTCACTGATTCTCTCGCCTACAAGAACACAAAGTGAGCAAGAGCAAAATAGGAGGGAATACGACGAATCCAAGGCAGTACCTAAGATATTGAATATGAACGCCTTCACTTCGGCTCCGTTGAGCGTCATGCTGCCATCGGTGTCCAACAGCGAAAAAACCAACTTGATCGTTTCCAGTTCGCGATCCGAAAGGATCTGATGCATTGGAAAAGGCAAACAATCAGAGTCATTTACCCCGGATCAATCGGCTTTGCAGTTTTTTGAGCAGTGCCTGCGTACCTTTGATCTTGCTTCAGCGTTATCTTTTATAGCAGGCAGCGATACCCTCCTTGCTCTCACAGTTGGACCATTGTCGTCAGGTGAAAATACTTGGAGATCGTCATCTTCGCTTTGTATCCATTTCGATGCTTCTTCATCCAAGACTCGTCGAATCGCTTGCGGGTGCATCTCGCTTGTCTGCCGTCTTCTTCGTTCTATTCCACAGCCACATCGGCAGATTATCGGTAAGAACGCACACAAACACAGTATACTGTTAAACAAGATGAAGCGTACCGTCGGGATCCTGAATGCTGGCAAACGTCTCCTCCTTCAGAGATTCCATTCTCTGAAATGCTGGAATTTCGTCGAGGTTTCTCCCAATCTTCATATTTTCATGGCGAGAGAGGATTAGGATGTCTTCGAAAAAGTCCTTGTTAGCCGGAAGAAATGGCAGCGTCTGGTGGAATTGTCGCCAAAGATCGGATCCTCGTTCTGCGCCAGGTAATGGAGGCGCTGGGTGCGCCACAGCCTCAATTTGCTTCATCTGCCACTCAAACGGCTCACTTTGAATGATCAGGTATCCTGCCTAATAGAAGCGTTTTGTCAGTTTGACCAACAACATCGGAAAAGCACATCGAATTCATACCAAGTTGCTGTGGCGATCACAGTAGTTTGCTGCAGAAAACACTGTGATGAGCGGCGGTAGTGATTTATCTTCGCGTGGGTCGAGTCGCTTGTACTCGTCCGAGTTGAAATGGAACATGTAGCCGTCTTCCGCGTACTCATGGGCGCGCACAACAGCTAACAAGCGATTTTGCTCCAAAAACGTGAACATCGCCTGCGAACTGAAATAGTACGAGCACCCTCGAACCTACGCATTGTCGAGAAAAATCACGGTGAGACCATGGTTATTGTCAAGTCACTGGCAGCACCAGCCTACTTCATTCATAGTCCAATTTGGTTGATCTTGGACACCATCTGTACCGCAACATAAATAACGTCAATATGGGATACGTACCAGAGCAAAGCAGACACAACGTGCGCACCTTCTGCGTCCACTGCAGGGTCGGCCCAGAGCAAGTCACAAAGCGGCCCATCAGTCGGAAGTTCTCGTCGTCGATCAATGCTGTCGATAGCATAAATGCTGCTCAGGTCTGGGGAAATGCCACCGTGGACGCAGAAAATGTCCCCACGGGGTGTCTTCAACAGCGCCGCGATTGGCAGTGACTGAAAGCACGACAGGAAATGGTAGTAGACCGATATACCGTACTTCAGGCGACCTAATGCGAGATTGCGGGGCAACTGTTACACAATCTGGAAAAGAAAAGCCGCCATGTGTACGCAGCACACTCACATTCGTTGCGGAACCCATAGAAGGACGAGATCGTTTCACATTCGTGGTTTCCGCGCAGTAGAAATACTTTCTTGGGAAACTTCACTTTCAACAGCAGCAGGTACAGAATTACTTCACTTGAGAACGCCCCACGATCTACGGACGAGTCAGCATTTGTCAGTCAAACGCATCAGTGATGTCACTCAATACCTCAGGTCTACGTACCGACATAGTCGCCCAGAAACACCATCTTAAAATCATGCTCTGCACACCCGCAACCCATCAGTGCGCCAGGTGACAGTTAGCGTTGCTATCCACATGAGCACTGACCAACCCGCACGCACCTGCTACACGCTCCAGCCCAACGTCATCGATTATCCGCATGAGATCGTAAAACTGTCCATGGATATCTCCAAATACTAGCAAAGCCACACAGAGTCCACTCCAATTAGCGGGTTTTCATGAATGACAGAGCACCGGAATCGCGCGTTGGCCCCACCGTAAGTTGAAGTTCCGTGGACCACGACCATGTTGGCCTCCTCGTTTAGCAGATCCTGCGCTTCATGGATGATCGCGACCGCGTCCTTCACGGACAGCAGCCGCTGCTGCTCGAACGCGTCGCGCACGTCCTGCAGCGACAGCGCCACCTTCGTCGCGCGCCTCCGCGCCGTTGGCAACTCGGCCATTTTTCCTCGGAAGCAAATTTTGGGACGATCCGGTTTTGGTGTGCGAGCTGAATGTATTCGTTTAGGTACGAATAGAGCGTAGTGTGTATGCGTAATTTATACGGCCAGTGCGGTCACGTTTTCATACATACTGTAGTTGAAATTTTCAGACAGTTGTGAATGGTGTCCGACATTCCGACCTGAATGAAAGAGACAGGGTCGGATGGCATTGTGCAGTCGATTGTTCTGCTTCTTCAGCGCGGTCCGACACATCATCTTTGCGAAGCGAAGCGATCTTGAAGGAGTCGCGGCGCACTGCTGAACAAGAAGCATCCACTTTGCGATTCCTGCACAGCACGCTTTGTTCGACTAGAGGTGCTCCAGGCATGCGCACAGAATCACATTTGCATACGACGTTGAATGAGGCAGTCTGTGATTGAGCGCGATGAAGCCATTTCGGCGTTGACACCCTTCGCGCCGCTTGAAGAGACACGCCATCTGGCGGGTTTGACACGCCAGACCCACTTTTACCTGTGGCCGTTTTCTGTATCCCGTACCCACATTTCGAAGAGCCACAATCCATTGCGCCCTGTCGCGTCCAATCGCCTCTCTCTTCAGAGTGTACAGTGCACTCATCAGTGTTCCTTCGGTGTCAGCACAATTGGCTGTCTCGCCACTCCACAGCTACGGTACAGTGGGTTTACATACAGTAGAGACGTACCCAAGCATTCAGCGACCCCACCCGTGAGCTAATATCATGACGCACCGGTGATCGCGCGTGAATTGGCCTGCGATCCTGGTCATCCAACATGGATTCGCGTTCACCAAAGCACTGTAGCATTGTTCACTGGGGGGAGGAGACAGAGCGCATCGAACATTCTTCTCCTTCAGACCAACTTTCTGCCAAAAGAAGAATGACTCACAAGCACGGCCGCAGCAGCAGTAGGTACCGTAAAGAACCTGGATTTGGCGCGAATGAATGCACCAAAACTCTTTGAACTGGCGCCACAGCATAGAGCTGGTTCCGTATACGCGGTTCTGGGAGGGGGCACTACGTACGTGCGTAGCAAGCAGTAGATGTCGTCACAGTTCACACAAAGATGCGCCATATTTCTTGCCTCACTCTTCAATCCGCACCCTTCCGATCACATCTCCCGCCACAGTTACTTCGCCGGCGGTGCGACGATCCCAGATCGCCTGTCATCTCTGAGGGAAGATCTAGTTGAGGCCACACACAGTCGAACGCAAACGCCTCTCTTCGCAACAATGAGCGCCAACTCACCTGAGATTATCACCCGACCACCTCAAGTCCGTCCAGTTGTCCAAGCTGCAACCGACGTCCGTCGGTCATGGGCGAACAAGACACCGTTGAAAGTGATCAAGGCAAGCGCCACGCGACTCCGTCTCTCGAATCTCGAAGCAATGCACGATGTGGATGAGAATGATGACGAACTGAAGGTGGTTGAGCGTGTTGCATCGATCTCTTCTTCATGTTCGAGCATTTCTCCGCATAAAAAAATGGGCATTGCTGCGAGTACTGACCGAGTATTAACCTTCCTACAGAATGCAAGAGTGCACAACATCCCCGTTCGATCAGGCAAATGGAACCCCGAGGAAGAAGAGTACCTACGCAAACTGGTCGAGCTGTTTTGCTTGGGAGTTCTAGAGGATGTGGAACAAAAGTCGTCCATGCGCGCCTGGCTAGCGAAGATGCTGAATTGCTGTCCAATGCGCATCTCAAAGAAGCAGATGAATGGAGAAAAGTTCATCGGGAAGGCCAAATACCAGAAAAACATCGAGCTGATTCAGCAAATGACTCAAGAGCACTACGACGAGGCGTGCGACAAAGTACACCGGCTGCGCTTCAGCTTTCTCAAGCACTGGGCAAAAGACGAGTTTGCGAAGCGAACCACCAGAGACAATTGCGTCAGCTTTGAAGAATGGTACAACAAGGTTCTGAACATAGTCCCAAAGCCCAAGATTGCAAAGCACTCTCGACTCGTTGACAGAAAAGTGCGGCCAGAATCCGAGGCGTTGGGAAACTTGCGTGAGCAGATTCAAGTAGAACAAAAGCAACGACGGCGTTGTTTGCCCGCTACACCTGTACTACGGAAGAGCGCTCGCTCACATAAGCGATCGCGACTGGAGATGGACACAGAGCTGCCAAGCGAACAAGCCAGCTTTCTTGACCTGGTGCCAAACAGCATCAACTTGGCTTTTACTCTTTCCCTAGAGAGCCCGTCTGCGCTTTGCCATCAAGACCAAGCTGACGAGGACGACTGGATTCTTGCTATTTGCTCTGAGCCGGAGCCTCCATTGACTCAAACCCATGATGACTGCTTAGTCCACGATGCAAACTCAATTCAATTCTCCACCGCCGCCGTTGAAGACGAGTTCCATTGCAAGGAAATCTTGACTCCGCAACATACCACAGAAGTCGAGTTTGATTTTGATCTATCCAACAAGCTGGCTCGCGAGGAAATGCAGGATCTGCCAAGTTACGGTTCCTCATTGTGGGAAGACGATCTCCTTGTCGAAGGCTTTGCGCTTCTGGCTGACCCAGGATTGCTGGCGTGGGAGGAAAACGAGTATCCTCTTGTCAACTACAGCAATTCAGTGCTCACGTCACCCATCCCAACTTTCCACTTCTAGGCGCCTGGTTCTATTCGATTGTGCTACTTGTCGGATACATTGGATGCAAAAAGTTGAAGTACCAAGCAAGACGTGAATTTTCGGGAGTATTTATCCTGCACACATCCGGTGCAGCCAGTGAGTAGTGAGTATATGTGTGCGGTGCAGTTGAGACTCAGAATATATGTTGGCTCTATTTTTTTGGAAGGGCTTTCCACGAGTTTTACTCGGGCGATGTGGCTTTAATCGCTTCAAGCTGCTGAAGTGTCTTGCCGATTTCCTTTTGCAGGTGATCCAGCTTCGCTTGCTCAAGCAGGAGGATGTCCCCCGCGTGGTATTTCGTCCGGATCCGCGTCAGCTCTGCTGACACCAAGTTCACTTTCTCAACAGTGCTCCAATTGCTGGTGAGGATGTGCTTGAGGTTCTTGTCTCGTATCTCTTCTGGCTCCTCCTGGTCTCCACTTTCGTCGTGCTTTCCCTTTTGCCCAAGTAGCTTCTTCCGGGAGCTCTCCATCTTCAGCTTGGCCTTTTTCCCAGCCCGATCGATTGCTGTGGTCACCAGCGTGGCGTTGATGAGCTGCCCCCCAGCCCGGACGTGGGTGCACGAGCGCTGGACGTGCGCAATCTCGTGCTCGAGGGCTGTGATGTCAGTCGCCACGTCGGCTTTTTCTGCTCGAGTACTCGGACGTCATGTCGCGCGTTGAAGACTTGTTCCGTTCGAGCACGCAAGTACGCTTTCCGCTGCTCAATGACTTCTAGAAGCCGAGCCTTTTTCTCGAGGCCTTGGGCTACCACCGCTTCTGGTGCCATCTTTGCGGCACGATAGCTCGTGGGCGCAGCACCGGCGGCGGCAGGAGCAGTTTGGCTCTCAGAGATGGATGCGAGGATCCCTTCGAGTCGCTTCGCCTTGACTTTGTGCGCCAATCCTTCTTTTTTGTCCTCCGTGACGAGCACCGAAATCGCTTTCTTGAGCTCGCTTGCACGCGTCATGGACTCGTTGATCGCCGCACGAAGCTCGCTGCAGGCCCAGATCCGAAGATCCCGGCGTCAACGAAGTGTTTGGATCTTGTTTTCCAGCGATGCAGCGGCGCTCGCACCTGATGGCGCGGTGCGCTGCAAGTCTCCGAGCTCACAATCGAGGGCGTGAGCAGATCCAGTCACGAATGTTTCCTTCATCGTCCGAATAGTAGCTTCGCGGTTGCTGATTTGCCCAGGAAGCTCGTTGTTGTGTTGGATCATTTGCTGTAATTTCGCCGAGAGAGACTGGCAAGCGGCTTCTTTCTCACGGATCCCTTCCATCACACCGTCGTAGAGTTCTGAAAGACGGAGCTTTATCGGGCTTGAAGGAGCACCAGAAGGAGACATTAAGGACAGATCGTCTGTATCACAGATTGCGTTACTTCCATAGCAACGCCGGCGAGGAGTCTGCGAGGATGCGTGAGGCAGCGATAATGTGCCACGTGCGGGCGCATTCGCGGGTGCCAGGGCTCGCCAGCATGCTGCACCGATCCCATCCAGGAACTCGGTCAAGGGCAGCCCTCTGGCGCAGATTTCATGCGGGCCAAGCACCTTTCGAAGCAGCGCAAACGTGTCTTCAGGGGCCATTTGGACTCGACATGGGTCATTTTCCAGCTGCATGACTTCTCCCAGCACGGCAATTGACCGGAATGCATCGTTCACGACGCGTACTTGGTGGTGCTGGTGCCGACTTTGGGTACTCGCTACGGCGTGCCGCTTTGTGCGACCGCGAGCTGGCAGCTTGCAGGCACCTGGAGACGACGAAGTCGAACTTCTTGGAGACCGCGACGAAGACAACCAAGCCAAAATGCCGTCCATGATATTCCGTGAATACGGCACCGTCAGAAGCGCTGCGTGCGATCAGAATCTGAGAGCTTTGTTCATATTTTTAGCTCTTGATGGTGCGACTTTGTCAGATTTGCGCGCTAGAGATCCGTGTGCGCAGCGCGAGTCTGATCCGGCACGACAGCAAGATGAGGTCTTCCCAGCGCATAACGTGACTAGCGCCAAAGCGCGAGAGCGATGAATCACTCTTCCTTGTTCATCACCGCTGCTGCTGCTGCTTCCTCGATACAATGCGACTTTATTGCTGCATCCGGACTTGGCGCGTCAAATGTACGTCTCTTCAACTTGCTTGCTATGCGCCTTGTTCCCTGATGCCAAGCTCGGCTTTGGTGTAGCACTCGGCGATCTGCGTCAAGACCGAGGAGGAAATCCACGCGCTCATGCTGAACCAGGACCAGCTCGCAAGCGGGATCGAGGGCAACGTGATCATTCCCAACGACTGCAAAGTACTCGTGAAGGAAAACGTCATGTTGCGCCGATCCGCCGAAGCACAGAAGGCGCTTTGCGACAACTCGTGCTATGCGACGCTGAACGGGAAATACAAGATCGTGCTCGACAATGGCTGCTTCTCAAAGGGCGACAGCGACGAAGAAGCAAGCGGGAGGCTTTTCGCTGCCGCCTGCCAGCTCGCGTGCCAGACGACGATTGGTGGCGACTATTGTGGTAAGCGTTGCTCGACCCGCGAACTGTTTGGAGCAGAATGCGTAACTTTGGCTGCAGTCCCAATGCTCGCGGATTCAATCGCGAATGCTGGGACAAAGTACGATTTGTGCGCCGATATCGTCAAGGACATGGGCTTCTGCTTCCAGAGCTTCAGGCAGTACATGCTCTTTGGCACAGCTGCAAGCGTTCGAGCGCTGGACGAAGCCCAGAAGATGTGCACGGCAGATGGCGTGAAAAGTCTCGACAAAGTCTGCCTTTGCGCGTACAATAAGCACGCGATCAACGGCACCACGATATGCTCCGGTACGCTGGGTGGCCTTGCTTACAGGGGTAGTTTTGTATGTGTGTCTTTGCTTTGGTTGACAAACTGTTTGCCTGTATAGGAGGATCGAGGTCGGCCTTATCAATGTTCATTTTAGCAGCAACACTGGCGACAGCAGTGGCTTTGCTGAGTCTGTAAACGCATGCAGAGTTATACATGCAGAAGACCGAAAAGTGCACACGTTTGGGTTTTGTGCCCATGTCTAAGACAGCTTGCCACTGGAATCACCCACTTTGTTCATTCCGACCACTAGTTAGTTAGTTGCCTGGCTACAACTCGACTTAGCCTGCAGCGCTCGCCATCGTTTATCTCGGGGAACGAGACGACACGTACACCAACCACTGCGGTAGTGCGTGCTTTTACCAACAGAGCATTCATCGCCTTCATGCATCGATCGCCATCGCCGACGCGCTCTCCTCTGGCCTCTCGTGCAGCACTGCGTCCACGCCACGCTCTTTGAACTCTTTTTGCATGTGAGTCACGAAATCGTCGAGAAGCACTGGCCACGCACCGTTTTCATCAAAATTGCTCAAATCCGGTTTGATCTGCGTACCAAACTCGAGAACCTGCATCCACACGTCCTTCGAGATCGAGTTCCTGCAGTTCGCTTGCACGAATCGGAGCCAGTGAGGCAGCAGCGGGAAATGGTTCGGCAGCAGAATCTCCCAGAGCCCCGTCGCGATATCTAGCCCCAGGCTTTTCTGGGTCGGGTCCTTCGCGAAGCCAAACGTAAACTGCCGTAGTAGAACGCCCCAAAACACTTGTCAGACACAATTGACACACACGCCAGAGTCCCATGAGCCGTACCGAATAAATATGCGTAAACTCTGCTGGATCGTTCAGTTTAGCTCGCAGACACGGCAGCGTCTCCTTGAGACCGCCCATGCTCTGGCAGTTCAGTTTCTCGAAGCCCCGCACAAACTCGGCGCGCGTGAACTCGCACATCGCCGCGGCTTCCATGCTCCAGCTGAGCACCAAGATGACGGGATCCTGCGGATCGATGCCCAGCTGCTCGCAAAAGGCAAAGATGCCGTCGTCCGTGATCGCGTCCATGCACTCTTCATCTACATGGGACAAAAAGATCATGTCAGACCCAGCAACCAAGCAATCTGCAATGGACCAACGTACCTTGGAACGTGTCAAAGACTGCGTTGATCGCGTCCACGACCTTTTGCCGCTCTCCCTTTTGCTTCTTTGCGCTCGCGCCCTGCGAAATCTGCAGCCGTCAACCCACAGTCAGTAGACATGCACGCGCACAACCCCACAGTATGCAGCAACAGGCGGCACTGAACGCGGCGGATATACCTCTCTGCTCGCTGCTCGCTTGTTGGACGCCGCCGTGCCGTTGCTCCCCTTTGCTGGCTTTCTCGGACCACTCAGACTCTTTTGATACGCCGCGTTCGCCTCAATGCGCTCCACGAGTTCCGCTTTCTTGCCGCTCGCGCGGATGCCTGCGGGTCCATAAGCGCAAACAGTTTTAGGGCGCACACATACACATACACAGATTCAGCCACAACGCGGTGGCGCACCGAGCTTCTTGCACATGTCCGTGAGGTCCTTCACCCGCAGACTCGACAGATCCATCGTCGATAGTGGCCGGTCCGCGATCCTCGGCGCGTTTTCTTTCTGCGGATCCTCCTGCGCAACAATCGGCAGCAGCGGTCGGCGGTCAGAGATCGGATGTTCGCGCGCAGGCGCAGCGCTATATACAGTGCACTCTCCCTATAGACTGCTGCGCTGGAAGCAAAACGCGCTTGGACGCACACACACTCAGAGACGCGATCCTTACCGCAGCGCCTCCGTGTTGCTTTAATTTCGATGCTAATAAGCAGCAGTAAAGCAATATTGATCGACCCATCAAAAGTGCATAAAGTACGCTTTGCGAACTTAATGATTGCTGACAGCATCATGTGGCCCACACCGAATTTCGTCACTGTTTTGAGATAGTGACATTTCTTTCCAAAAGTGCACATGCGCGTACTTAAGGCTGCCAAGAGGGAGGATTGCGGAAAATGACATTGATGAAGATGAACGCGAACGGCGGCGCGCTTTCTGGCGACGACGGCTCCGCGCGCGGCGCAGCGCATGCGGCAACTAGCAGTAGCAGCAGCAGTGCACAAGACCCGCCGACAATCAGCACGCTGCCGCGCTCGCCGAAGTACCACGGCGTCCGCAGGCGCCGCGAAGAAAGCCTCGAGATCGAAGAGCTCGACTCAGAGACCATGCGCCAGAACGCGTACAATTATTTCCAGCGGTACGCGTGCACAGGCAGCAGCGCCGCCACGGTCCCAGCGTACAACAACAGCAGCTCGCCGACGAGCCACAATTCGAATCCGGCGTTCGCATTCACAGCCAACAACGGCGCTGGTGTGCGACTCGGCTCGTCGTCGCGGAAGCGCCAGCGCACGTTGGCCGACCGACTCGAGGAGCTCTGCCTTAGCGGTAGCAAAGAGAACGCGCTGCACCGCAGCAGTAGCAACACCCGGAGCCGCGCGGCTCAGTATGTTTCGGGCAGTGGGAGCGCGAATGTCGGCATGATGGATGGAGACGACGACGACGAACGAGAGGACGACCGCGCCGCGAGCCGAGGCGAGCTGCTCGTGTACGGCGGCGTCCCGAGCATGAAGGGCTTCTTCTTCCACTCGTCGAGACGCAAGCCCATGGACCGCGTCTTCCGGCACTACGCGACCGTCGCCAACCAAGCGTACGTGCTGTGCGGGTTGCCTTTCTTATTGCGACTGCTTGTATTTAACCGCATCTTGCTGCAAATTCTGCATTGCAGCGCATCTGCAGAGGAGGTCACTGGCAACGAGCTCGTCGTGTTTCGGCGCCCGCGACCGTCGCCACCGCCGTCGCCGTACGTGGTGAACGTGCCCTACTTTTCGTTCTCGCCACAAGAGCTCGAGGCGCTCACACGGCAGGAGCAGAACAAGCGGATGGCCAGCAGCAGCAGCAGCGCTGCTCAAGGTCTCCACCAAGACACTGAAGGCGATACGGGGAAAAGCGTCGTGGACACAGGAGCGTACCGGAGCCCGCCGCGCAGCCGGAGTGCGAGCGCCAACAGCACGAACAGCCCGCCGTTCCGCGCGCTCGGGGTGCCGCGAGCGGACTCGATGGAGGATTTCGACGACGACATCGACATGAGCGACGCCGATAGGGAGCCGCCACGCGTGCCGCATGCGTCGGGCGAGATCTCGCACGCCGAGTGGTTCCTCTCGGACGACGATGACCTGTGAAGCCAAGCAGCAACAAAGGGTGCGTGTGTTGAATGGACGTGTGTGAGAACGAACGCTGCGAGCATTCGCTCAACAATTTGTTTGCATTATTTAAAGAGAGAAAACGAACGCGAACGACGTCTTACTTGCGCTCGTAGTAGTAGTAGAGCGGCACACTAACGGCTGCGACGAGCGCCGCGGCGATGAGGTACGGCGACGTCTTGCGCTTGCCGGCGTTTGGGTCCTTGGACGTGATGACGAGTGAATGCTTGGTGGCGCGCGCGTCGTGCTGGAAGCGCACGAGGTCGAAGCCGTCGTGCTTGGTGACCTCGACCTTGCCGTCCGACGCCGTGACCTTGTAGCCCTTGGGGTAGTGCACGTACGGCACAAACACCTCGGACGGCGCGTCGATCGGCTTTGCAGCGTTCGACGTGAACTGCAGCTCGTAGCGCACTTGGCTCAGCGAGAACTGGGATTTCAGTGGGATGCCCGCGACGCGCGTCGCGTGCGGACGCGAGAGTGCGACCAGCGCACGCGCAGCGTCGTCGCGGTGGTGCACGTTCTTGTTCTTCGCGATCACCTTCTTCTCCGTGTCGAGACTCACGAGACTCAGGTCCTCGAGGTTCCACAGGTCGCCGTACTTGTTGCTGTTGTCGGCCGCGTAACACCACAGCGTGAACGAGAGCATGCTGGCTTCGAGACACGACACGGTGTGGTCGAGCGCCGAGATCTGGTCCGTGAAATCGCCGTCGTTGTACGCGCGGCCCTTGTTGAGGTTGAACGGGATGCCGACCTCGCCAATAAGCGTTGGCGCGTTGTGCATCTTCTTGCCGAAGCTGTTGATGTGCTTCAGCTGGGCTTCGTGCACCTGGCGGCGATTCTTCATGCCGAACACGAGCTTCTTGGTGTGGAAGTCGATGGTGAAGTAGTTGGACCACGAGCACAAGATGAGCGTCACGCCGTCGTACCAGTGCATCGCGTTTACGGCGTTCGGCACGACCTTGGGGTCGATGTCCGGGAACTCGGACGGGTTGAACTCCATCGGCGGCATCTCGACAAAGATCATCGACTTGGCGAACACGCTCTGGATGCTCTGCGTGAACCTGGTCGTGAATGGCACGTAGAAGTCCCTGCCAAAGTTCGCCTGCGCAAAGTGGTCGGGCTTGAGCAGCTCGGGTTTGCCGTCGGCGCCGAAGCGCCACACACCCTCGTTCATCCAGATGCAGCGGCTGCCGGACTTCCATGCGCGCACGCCGTGCGGATCCACGGCCTGTTTAGCCGACGCCTTGCCGCGGATCATGGCCCAGATGCTGTTGGCCCAGACGTCGATCGTCTGTGCCGCACCTTCGCCGAGGATCATGCCCTGGAACGGCGTTGGCGCGAGTCCATTGCGGATCTCGCTGTTGCTGAAGCACTTCGCGAGATCTTTCACGCCAATGTAGCCGGACGACGGCTCGTTCATCGTGCCAAAGCCCGCAACGTTCTTCAATCCTTTCAGCGACTTTGCGAGCTCCGTGAGCGCGTTGATGTAGTGCGATTGGAGGTATTCCTGCACTTGCACGCCATCCACGACACAGTTTGGCGCAAACTTGGCGCCACCCCAGAACAACGTGAACATCGTCGCGGTCGCCAACTTGAAGTAGTTGGTCGGCCAGATCATCTTGTGGAATTGGCTCGCAGGCTTGCCGCTCGTCTCAACGCAAAAGGCAGCCTTCGTCGTCTCAAAGTGGCGCGGCTCAAAGCCCACGCACTCGAGCGTCCACATCGGCGCGCCATCGCCGCCCGTCCAGCGCGACCACACGTCCTGGTGCGGGTCAATGTAGATCTGCATGCCGTACTCCGCAGCCTTCTCGATGATGGCGCGAATGTACATCAAGTACTCGCGGTCGTA
>JAADVP010000432.1:0-21804 GCA_023335675.1 Globisporangium solare | reverse complement strand
TTTTTTTTTTTTTTACTTACTACCGAAAGATTTACGCCGATGACCAACACCAGCTCCGAGGTTGAAGTGGTCGCCATGAGCGGCAATGTAATTGCGCCAGAATAACTCCACACGGGGCAGCGCCACAACAATGCACATCGTAGCGAGCAGCTTATTCCTGCACTATACATATTCGGCTATCTGCGAAATCGGAGAATATTTGGTCGCGGATGGACGGACGGCGTCTCTCGCGATAGCAGACGACGGACCAAAGTTGAAAGTGAGATCGTGAGCACAGCGCCCGTTCTGCTGCTGCGAAGGAGATCTCATTGTCCATCGTGGGCGAGGAGGACCTGCGAGAAGCGATCCGCGCGATAGATGTCGCCAAGCCTTGACGCTTGGTTTCGCGTCAAACAAGACAGCATGCGAAGTTATTTTTCCGTCCAGTCGAGAGAAAGTCGTTGATGAGGAAACCACGCGTGCGCACGTCCGCAACGGACGACCAGATGGAACCAATCGATCGGTCGCCAGCCATCGTGGTGCATTATCTCGGGTCGTTCACATGCGGGGTATGCGACGGCGCGATGGTTACTGTCCGCCTCCATGTGCCACCAGGACGCAACACCAGCGAGCGCGCGCTCGCCGCTGACGAAGCTACTACGTCTGCTGGACTCCGGTTGTTCGGTTGACACGCAGTGACAGACAAGGCAGCCATCTAGGGAGTCAGTTGAATTGGATGGATGAAGAGAAAGAGAAGAACAAGAGAGAGAGAGAGAAAATGTGCTCGTCCTGTCTGACTGTTGCGGATGGAGCTGTCGCGTGCGTGTGCTGGTCGTGCTGGAACGAACAGCCGAAGCAACGCCTGGATACGCAACAGACGGCGCATCATCATCAACATCTCGTGTTGCATTGCGCGCAAGTGGGTGGTCGCGGTGAGCGCGAGCAGACAAGCAAGTGTGCGCGGCGCTCCATCCTCGTCTACTGCCTCATCTGCAGCGTGGCATCGTCGCCATCGCTGGTTATCAGGGCGGCGATTTGGCTCAACATTGTCTCTTTACGGTCGTCGGTCGTGCATCCGTACACAGCGTCAAATACGAATCGGTTTACGGACTTCGGGGTGCACGTTACGGCACGAATCGGATTTGGCTGTGTCCGCATGTGGTCAGTACCGCACTGGCCACATCCCCTATTCGCTGCGGGTCGTTTGGCTCGTTTATGGACTTCGACGCGCACACACACACTCTCGCCACCGAGACTTTCGGCAGCCCGACCAGCAGGCGGGCGCGCGACCGATCAATCGATCGGTAATCCGCAGCCGCGCGGCAAATTTGTGGCGCCGATTGCGCATGTGAATCTCGACTGGCGTGCGGATTTCCGCAGGAAAGAAAAGATGACCAGTAAGTGAGTGTGGCCGGCCGGCCAACCGGCCGCACGCGTGACGAGGCGCGCTTCTCCATGACTACTCCGCAATAAATAAAACTGGCCGCGCGCCCAAAAAGTGTATCTTCATGATTTCTTTGAAGTGTATGTCGCGGGACCAACTCGTCCGGAAACGAGTACTTCTTCCAAGTACTTGTGTGCACGTGGCGGTGCGGCGAGCGCGTTCGTGAGTTCGTGCATGCCATGATGGGAGAGTTCGCGTTTTGCGCATGACCACTGGCGCAGCGAGGCGATTGCGGCGGTCTCTTGCGTCCCCTCGACGGTGCGTGGCTGTCTGCCTTCTTTGTAGTTGGCTAACGCCCTCGTTCTTTCTCCCCCCGCTCCTCTTTCGCAGCGACGCACCTGCGCGCGCACGCATTGAGAAGCGAATCCCGACGCAATAAATCAGAGAGGCTCGTAGCAAACGGCGCAGCTATAAATAAATTAAAAAAAAATCGAAGCGTTAGAGAGAGTCTGGCGTACAAAGAGGAACTTGGCGAATATTAACAGAGGAAAGAGAGCGAACCTGCAACTCGTGGGCGCGAAACAAAGCAGCGCGGTCCAGCGCGCGCGCTGTTCAACACGGCCTCAGCCTGTGGGATGCATCGATGCGATCACCTGCATGGCTGCGCAGCCTGCGCGGACACCCCTGCACTCACTGCGCAGACGTGTCGTGTCCACGGGACCTCCTTATTCACGAGGTCCCTCGTTACATGCATTCCTGGGTAAGACTCATTTTGATGAATTTGATACCTACCCTCGAAGTGGGATGCTCTTTTTTTCAGAGGGAATGCGACCCCACCCACCTAAACCGAGCCATTACCGACCTGCCCTCTCTATAACAGCCGGGACCTCTAAGCTAATACATCTGCCATCTGAGTTGGCTGTTTATGCCCAGGTCGAGAGCAGAACGTATGGCTGGCTCAACTTGACCTGAAGCCCGGGATGTGCGCGTAAATTATTAGCCCGAATACTCATTTACGACCCCCCAAAATGGAGGACTGCTTTAAAAACGCAGTCTGGGAGAACAAAGTGCAACAGCAGCGTCCGCGCCCCAACCCTCCGAAGCCGACAGCCACGCACATGCGCACGGGCGGGCACGCTCGCTCGGAAGGGATTGATGGGCTCGCGCTGATCCATCACGCGGATTCATCCGCGCACAGGAAAGTGGACAAGCACAAGGCTGCGGGCTCGCGGCATGTTCACGGAACGCTTTCGGAGTTGCGCATTGACTTGTAGGATTCCACTTCTGCGCCGCGAAACGAAGCTCATCAAACCAACCGTGATTACCAATTTCGACTGGGCGAAGATGGTTCAGCCTACACACGTACACACACATATGCACGAAACGCTCTCTTGAGAGTGCCCCTCTTTGATCGGCTTTCTGCTAACAAAGCTTGCATACGATACAACTGCGCCTTGAATTGTCACCGCGACTCTCGTTTTGGTCGCCCCAAAGTACAAAACAAGGTGGCCTAAACTCTATTTACGGGAACACATGGCGCGAGTTTAACGGTTTGCAGCAAGCAAAGCCGACGGCCTGCTCTCACCGAGTCCGTTCTATGCACAAGTTGAGCTCCATGGCTGGCCCAACGAAACCAACCTGCCATCTGCGTGTGTGATGCGGCTGAAATGCGTCAGCAGCGCCAGTGCCACTGTGTGTGCATGGACACGCCCGGCGGCTGGAGGATCGCGGACCTCTCGCCATTTGCACGTCAGCCTTCTGCTTGCCCTACAGTACGTACGCATACACTGGAGGCCTCGAGTGCAAGAGGCCCTGATTTGTCGTACGCGTTGTGTGCACGCGAAGGAGACAGGGACGTTCATTCGCTGCTGCTGGGAGGGCGGCGTTGTGGCGAGCGTGGTGGCCGGCTCCTTCTGTCCGCGTGCGTACGCTGCTGTGCTGCTGATGTGTGTGGGAAGTCGTCCTGCCTGTCCAGCGCCAAAGATACATGCGTGAGCGCCACCTGCTGCATGATGCCGCACGCGTGTCGACACCGTCGAACCAAATGGCGCTTGGTTGCTGCATGTGCATCATGCAACCGCATGCGGTCGTGGATATGAGTTCGTGGAGCTTCTGCTCGGGTTTACACAACCTCTCCACACAACGCTCGCCTCTTCTTGCTAGTATTCGTGAGCGCGCATACTGTACGCATCGGTGCGCGAATGGAGAAAAATGCAAAGATCTCGTACGCCGCATGACGATACATCGTGAGCGCAGAAGGAATAAACGCACACATACAGGCAGCTTGATAGACGCGCACACACACGCACACGCACAAGTGCAAACAACAAACGCTGCATCAACAAGGCGCATGTGAATTTTCATGTAGTAGTTTCTTCCCTTTTGATTTATAATTATCCGAAAAAAAAGGAAGAACAAGCGCCGTTCTCCGCGCCAACGGCCGAGCCCCCTCCCTCCTTCTCCAACTTGAATATTCGACACGTATACACGAACTCACACACAACTCATGACCGCTACTTCTTTCTTCTCCCACGAAAAACACAGCAACGTCTTCTTCTTTCGGAGGCGCCACCATCTTTCCTTGAGAGGAAATGCGATCCCAAGTCGAGTGTCCCACCATTCGGCCGATCACTCGCATGCACGTTCCCAATGACGACGGCGACGACCTTGACCTCGAGGAAGAGACGAATTCCAATATACACGACGAACGAGCCTTCTTGACGACGACGGACTGACGCACTCTATCGAAAACGCTGGCCACCCAGCGTCCACCACACAAACCTCCCACCACACGCGCACGACCACACCCGCGTCGTCGCGACGGCCTCAAGTCGCTGCTTCCCACACGAAACACGCCACTCCTCTTGCGACCGCCGTGGCGACGGCGATCGGGGCGGGCTTGGCGCAGAGCCGCGGCTGGCAGCTAATAATAATAAAAAAAAGATCGCAATCGAATGCCGACCCTCTCGGAGCCCTTCTAATCGGTGCTCGAGTCTTGATGGAGCCGGAGACGCTTGATTGCTGCGAAGAAGTCCTAATACTAACGGAGCCTCCGACTCTAGGCTATCGAGCCCAACCATTCGGGGAACTCGAAGCCGTCCGAGTCGTCCGTGTCCGGATCGTCGGCAAAGTCGGGTTGTTTCGACCGCTTGATCTTCGGGCTTCGTCGGATGAAGTTGGCGATAATCTGCTCATAGTTCTCCAGACCGTGGTGCACCTCACACGCCGCGCAATCGCATCCCGGCTCGTGCTGGTTATTGTCGATCGCAGCAGCTGTCTCGCCAGGCGAGTTCGGGAACGCTGCTCTCGTGAGGATCGCGCGCCAGTTCTGATAGATCTTCAAGCGCAGCTCGTGCGCGACCATGCGGGCTTCCGGGCTCATACTTAATGCCAATTCCGACACCTGTCCCGAAAACCCTTCCATGGTCCGCAAAAAGTGCTCGTGCTGGGTCTGCAGACTCGCAAGCAGCGTTTCTTCTTCCGGGGACCACGCCTCGCGCATTGTGATCAGGATCTCCTTGACATCCTTTGCCATCTCCATGCTGCTTCGCCTTTGTAGCCGACTGCTCGACGAGACGGGAACGAGAGAGAGGAAAAGAGAAACTACGACACGCTTCGATTCGCGTGTGTGTCTGTCTTGCTGCTGCAACCCGAGACGACGAGCGGACGCGCTTGCTTCGTGGACGAACCGAGCGCCGGTGCACTGGAGGATGCGGACTGCGTGTGCTGTTGCGCAGTTCCTCGCGCCGAAGTACCTTTGCAGATCGAAGCACCTTGCACTCACGCAATTGGGCTCGAAAGCAAAAATAACTGCTCGCTTGCGTGAAAATCCAAAAGTACGATCCAAATTCACGCTAAGAACGCCATTTGGGTGAGCATGATGGGCAGGAACTTCCGTTCTTGGGCCTTGGTGTCGCGTGTCCTGCGAAACTTTATACGCGGGGCCAGCCCAAAGCAGACAAAAAGAGAAGAGCGCAGCTGCGATCGGGTTACGCGGGATTTCAACTTTGATGCGGAAAGAGAAACGCTGCAGAACCCGCGAAAAGGGCAACGCCAGCTCCGCTAAGTACGATATGCTGCGTTTCTACGCGCATCTACTAAGTTTCCCAGCCCCTTGCTCACGGACTCGGTTTGACTTGGAACGGGGGTCCTTTTACACACGAGAGACGCAATGTTCTCGGTAGCATGTGAAGGCCGTTGGATCCTGATCTTAATACATGCATCTTTGCGCCGAAACGGCCTGTCGAGGCGTTAAACCGGACAGCATTTTCTGTAAAGGAGACGATGCCAAAAATTTTTGCGCAGGACCCCCTAGCACCTCGCAACTGTGCCGGTCATTAGTAATTCGCACACACACATAGGCACATAAAATGCCACACAGGCCAGTCGTTGAGGAGGGATACGAGGCTCGCAACCAGCGATTTAACAGCCATGACGTGAATGTGCGCTGCTGCATTTTTTCAATGCCTATGCACCCGCGAAACCGCCTCAGCGTGCGACCAAAAGCTGTTAGAGAGAGAGGAAGAAGGAAACGCGGCCTCGAAGTGCGAACTTATTGGGTGAGTTGGAGCTTGAGTTTGGGCGGTGCGCCAAAGAACCGTAGAGGGACGCATAAAGTCTAACAGGCTACGTAGTTTCCTAGGGACTAAGAAATATTTCGAAACAATCCCTTGCCAACGGGAATAAACCAGGGGGTGGGTCATCCCTCCCTTCTGTCTCCTCCTTTTGCCCTCGATCCTCCTCCAGCAGGCACACCCCTAGTCACTCAACCACTGCAATCAGGGCAGGCAGGCAAGCGGAACCCCAGCCCTACCGAGCCATCAATTGCAGCATTTTCTGATCGAAACGGTAGCGTTCCGGATTGGCTAAAAAGGCGCAGCCTACGAAGAAAGATCCGCGTGTACGCTGGGCGAGCTGCAGCTCGCTATCCTTCTCTTTTTCGGCTATCAACACATTTTGCTCGACAACTCACTTCGTTTTTGTATGGACAGCGCGCCTTCAAATTTTTCTCAGGCGTTTTTTTCTTGCTTCTTGTTCTTTTAGTAAATCTGCCAAAAAGCTTCGACGCCGTGTGTTACCACGCAATGTTTCAAGGGATATTTGGGATTGTGTGTGTGTGTTTCAAAAATCCTGTCGCTGCTGTCGCAGCTTCTCGCGCACACTCGCTGTCGCTGTCGGAGAAAGAAACACTTGATGGCTGCAGCTCGGGATCGCCTTGCCGCCACTCCCCCACATTGCAGCTGGCATAAAAAAGCAAAACCTGCGATTTAGTTTCTCCTTTTGTTCTTCTTTGTGATATATTTGCTGCCCAAGAAGATCGCGCGAGAAATAAATCCAAAGCATGTCTAAATGTACGGTATAGCCGTAGTTTGCTACGTTGTGTTCCATTCGTGTAAACATAGCTTCAGGAGCAGCTCTTTCAAAAGCCATGCCAGCTTCACTGTAAATCTGATGTGTCCAGGCAGGAGTTTGCTTCGGCCCGTCTGCCGGCCACAACCGGACAAAACGTGCGTACTTGGACACAAACGCATGACCAAAGTGCGCGCGCCGCCCGCTCTGCCGCCAGAGTGTAATCGCCACCTTTTTCCACTGCACGAAGGCATGACGCCAGGATCGTCTGTAGAAGTCCAACAAAGCAAAAGCGCGTTCGCTCTAAGGCAGAGTGCCGCCCGTCCGCACATGAGTCGAGGCACTTTTCCGCAAGCCTGTATGGTCGGTCGCATGCCAGCCTTTTTCGCGCAGCCCCCTGGCCTTTCTGCCGCAAAAAGTGGCGTGCGAGCATTTTGGCTTTGCCCTTTTTGACGGCAGGCCTGTGCGTACATTTTTGTGGTGCGTTCGTGATCGCAGGCAGGTCTGCAGCCGCTCGGTCACAGAATCAAGGGAGCGCTCGGGTCTCAGAGGTCGAGCCACGCACGTCAAGCCGTCGAGGGAAAGCGGCGCGCTTTCCTGCCCTTTTCCGCACATTTTCCTTTCCCGAGGTCTTATTTTTTGCAGGCACGTATGTTGGCTCGTGCAGCTTTTCCACGAGAGGGGAATGCGAGGGAGCACTACGCGGATTGGCTACATTGCCTTCTCCGGCTGACTTGCTGTCGACGCATGCGTGCGGATTCATCTTCCAAATCCCCCTCTTCGCCGCGATCGATCAAGCCAGCGGCGCGCGCAAAGGCAAGCAATGCTGGATGGATTGTCAACAAGCAACTTCAATTTGCTGCTCGACAAGTTCCCCCGCCGCATTTTGACCAAACACCAACAGCAACAACAACCGCAACCTCCGTGTCCACAGCGCAATCTGCATGCTCGCATTCGGTCGTTCTGAAAGATCACGCTCGCTCTCTACCGCCTATGAAGAGACTGGACGTTGACTCCCTTGACAGTAACCGTTGCAGTACATATGAAAACTGTAGACACAGGATCGGCCAATTTGTAACCGCAGTCACTCGATCTCTCTCTCTCTCTGCCCACAAGTGTTTTGCTCTTTGCGCGCAGAGGAGCAAAACGAACCCACCATAGAGTTCTCCTGTCCTGCGCACGTCTTTGAACCCATCAGCTCGTTTCTTTTCCGCTGGATCGATCGATCGATTTGGTGAGGCTTGCGCTGAACAGAGGGAAGTGATGACCACACACAGTCATGCAAAGAACACCAGCAGCAGCGTGTTGTCCGCTGCGGATAAGAATTGCTGTTGTGTGGACTGTCGGGCCACTCTTGACTTGAACGCACCACGTGCCATTCTCAGAAAAATCGAACGGTGCTATCGGTGCGTGTGGTTCCAGCCACAAAACTACATGTACGCTGCAGAAGTGGGCGACCTCCACAGGCAAAAGCGGAACAACACACGCACACACACACGCACACTTGTGCGCACAGTGTCCAGTGTGCAGCACACTACTGGAGAAAAAATATATATCGAACATTTGGCGAGAATTTCTGCGCCGCTCGACTATTTATAATTTGGGGTGGGCGACTGCACACGCATTTGCCAATTTGCGCGCCGCAAGCAGCCGCTATGTTTCGTCCAAGGATCCACTCGTTCCTTACGTACAATGTGTGTCCAGCAGCGGCAAACGAAAGAACGAAAGTGTTCACTTGTGAAGCCCGCGGAATTCATCGGGCGCAGCAATGATTTTCGATTGGCGGCTTCATACGCTGAAGTGTATGCACTTGCATACCTGGTTGTTCGAAATTGCTGCTGCATGTTGCAATTGCTGCTGCAGAAAAAAGAAACCTACAACTTGCCTTTGGCGAACGCATCCTTTGCCATTGTCCTGACAGGCAGGCACACACGACACGTGTGCATGGGGTTGATGGTTCCGAGTGTTCCTTGGAAAGGTTTTTGTGACCGAAGTTTACCCACCGACTGGCGCACGGGACGGGTGGCACCTCTCCAAAGTCATCTGGCCTGGCTATGCGCACACTGGGGTTTTGGGTCGCTTGGAATCTGTGACTTGTGCGATGCATTTGTTTTCCAGCAGGCAGCTGAATGAAGTCTGCCGAAAACAGAAGGCATGCTGTATTTTGGGCGTGAGCACCTCAATTATTCTGGGGGCCGGCTGCGTGTGTGTAGGTTTGCAGGCGTTATGAAACGGGGAAACAAGCAATAGAACTGCAACTGGTAAACTACACATGATTCGGCAAGCTCTCCGTTCAATAGATGCGCAGAGAGAAGAGCGCGATTATGAGGAGTTGAAAAGCGGAACAAGCAATTGGTCAGCTGACAGTAGCATTTCTCGTCTGCATTTACGGTTTTTTGCGAAGTAGCCATGCACACCGCAACATGTTATTGTTGCCGGCAGCAGCCGCTCGCCATTTTTCTTGGCGAGAACCTTGTCAAGTGTATCCGGAGTTGCGTGGCCGTTGGATTTATTGAATGACTTTTCCCTTTGTGATGCAAAGTTGATGTGGTTTGTAACAAGCTCAGCAGATTAGACACGGTACACTGATCCATCCAGCTCGCCAATGCGCGGTCTTTTATCCCCCCCAAAAAAAGAGCAAAAAAGTATCTTGAGAGGTTCTTTGGGCCACGGCACTCGAAATGGATACACGCACCTCAACTCAGCAAACCAGCCAATCAGCAGCCAATTCGTGGCTGTGCCACTTTTTGTTTGACGCATACAATTCGATCCTCGATTTCTTTTTCAGCGTGGATTTGCTGCGTTGTTGCATTGTGCACTGGAAATCTGCGCGCAACGCTGATTGCAAGCTCCCCGCCCGCGCGTTGGTGTCGTGTGTTGCAGAGCACACGACACCATCGATGACACAATTTTGGCGCAGACGCAATAAAGACTCGTTTTTTGATGTGCATTTTTTGGCAAAGGCGGCAGGCAGCTGTCTGTCCACAGGTCGGCCGACTTCGCATTGAAACCAGAGATGCGGTCGATCATCAGGGTGCTGCCGAGCCTGTGATGCACGACTTGCGTGCGAGTGCGGGTGCATCCGACCGAGTATTCCTGTGCTGCGATACCGGCGCCGCCGCCGTGATTACGCCGATGAGCATGCTTGAACAACCAACCGGGGGGGGGAGGGGCAGTGATGCAGCTGACTATGGGAATCCGGTTTTTGGTTTGCTCACGGACCGATCTCGCTTTCAGCATTGCGTATTCACGGAAAATGCGGACATCGGCTCGTAATTAAACGGGCTATGAATTTTGGCTTTAGAGTTCGGGTGCCGATACGGTATCCCATATTATGTGGTGCCTACCGTGCAGCTGGCCACTATGTTGAAGCACCCAATTCAACTCACTGATTATGCTCGCGAGCGAGCACGAGCGCGATGAACAGCCACAAGCGCTTGCAACGCACCGAGACCAAGCACCTCCCACGTATGTTACATCTATCCACGCAAACTGGACGCTGAAAACGGCAACATGGCGCAAAGACAAAGTCGAGCTTGTTGCTGTTCCACAACACCGTCCGTCTTGTTCGATGCCGCGTGCCACGTACGCACACATACAATGACGCAACCTAAACAACTGACACATCTCGCTCGCTACTTGCGCGCGTGCTCAAAGTTCGCCTCGAACCAGGCCACAGCCTCCTGCACGCCGTCGTGGATGGACGTGAACGTGAACGCCGGCAGGTGCTGCCGCAACTTCGCGTTGCTCGCCGTCTTCTTGAACTGGCCGTCGCTTTTCGCCGTGTCAAACACGATTTCGCCCTCAAAGTGCATCGCGGCCGCGATCTTCAGCGCCACGTCTTTGATCGACACCTCGTCCTCTTCGCCCACGGACAGGATGATGGGTTCGACGCTGTCGTAGGCGTCCAGCACCCAGAGCATGAGCTTCGCGAGGTCCTTGCTGAAGATGAACTGCCGCAACGGTGCGCCGCTGCCCCAGATCGCGAACGGCGCGTGCTGCTGCTTGGCCAAGTAGCATTTGCGGATCAGACCCGGGATCACGTGCCCGTCGGCGATGCTAAAGTTGTCGTGCGGCCCGTACACGTTCGTTGGGATCACGGACGTGAACTTGCAGCCGTACTGGTCTGCGTAGCAGTGGTTCAGCGTGTCGATCATGCGCTTGGCCATCGCGTAGCCCTCGTTCGACGCATGCGGCTTGCCGTTGTGCAGCATGCGCTCGTCGATCGGGTACGTCGTCTTGTCTGGGAACACGCACGTCGACAGACACGACACAAGCTTCTCGACGCCATAGACATGGCAGCAGTGCAGCACTGCGTCGTTGATCTTCATGTTGTCGCGGAAAAAGTCCACTTTGTGGCTCATGTTCTTGTACAAACCGCCGACAAGCGCGGCCAAGTGGATCACGTGCGTCGGACGGATCTCTGTAAACAGCGCTTCGGCGCGGGCCATGTCGCGTAGATCCGCGTGCTGCGAGCCCACAAAGTGCCACTCGTCGCTGCTGCGGACGTGCGCGGGGGCATCGCCGCCGCGCACGACGTCGCGGATCGCGCTCCCGACGAGCCCCGTGCCGCCCGTGACGAGCACCACGCGCCTCCCGCCAGTGCTGCTGCTCATAGTGCGCGCAAATGGGTCATCATATCCCCTTCGTGTAAGTACGCATTCTCCTCGCTAAGTGCGTATTTCCATAGATTTTGATCTTGAAGAACAGAGAAAGGAGTGCTCCGCGGCATGGGGACCGCGACGGAAGAGCCGCGGCCGCGCAAGTCGAGCAGCAGCAGCGCCATGGAGCGGAAGGCGTCGGCTTCCTCAGCGCCGCCATCATCTGCTGCTGCTGTAATTTCTGGTGGGAGCGGACAGCAGCAGCAGGTCGCGAAATGGCGCGTCGGGGAACGGATTTCGCCGCCGACTCGTCACGAACTCACATTCAAAGCGCTTCAAAGCTCTGAAGCGCATCCTCTGAGCTCTGCGAACGCGTACGCTGCGGTACAGAGTCCCATGCAAACGCCCTCGACTCATGATGGCGAGGCGCGAAAGTGGCGCGACGTGATGGCGAAGGTGCTGGTGAGGCAGACTACGAAAGCGGAAGCCGTGACGAAGTCTGTCGACGAGAGTGAGCAGCTGGATCCGCTGAAGCAGGAGCTAGTAGTGCTGCAGGATGGCGACATCGATCCGTTAGGAGTGCTTTCAGCTGGACTCCCAGAAAGCAATGACCCGTTGTCGAGTGCTGGGCTTGCGGCGGCTTCGAGTGGGAGCTCCACTGTGACGCCGCCGCTTCGCTTGGATCGAAAGCGCTCGTCCAGGACGATACCAGACTCGCCAGTGGCGTCGTCGTCGTCGCAGAAGCACGTACCGCCGCCGACGACCAAGCAGCTCTGGAAGACCCACAAAGACCGCGTGCTCCAGAAATTCGAGAACGTCACGTTCAAGATCAAGGCGGTACGATCGCAATGTATTTGCCGTCGTTGTCGCCATCACATATGGGCTGACGCGGTGTGTGTATTGCGTTTTCCTCTTGTTGTGCTGCAGAGTATGCTGGAAGCTCATGACCTTGAGAGTACGCTCGGTATCTATTGCATCCATCCACAGAACGCAATCTATGGGAATGGCCGTACTCACAAAGTCGTTATTTCATGGTTTGTGCCGTTATAGACGAGATTTCGTGGACCTCGAGAGCGCAGTACGGCGCACGAGACGACCGAGATCCCGTTGCGACCGATGGCATCCACGTGCTCAGGAAGACGCGCGAGCGCCTGGAGTTGCTCGAGCGCCGGCCTTCTTCAAGTGGCAGCTCCGTCAAGAAGGAAGATCGCACGGTCGAGATGTCACAAAGCGAGTACGTCGAAAAGATCCACATCATGGAGAACGAACTCGTCGCGGCGTGGAACCAGAACCAAAAAGTCGCGGCGCTGCGCATCGCGATCAAGTCGGTGAAGCTCCTGGGTGACACGACGAGCTCGCCGCAGTTGTACCCGTGTGTGTTTGTGCTCGTCAGCGACTTGCTCGACACATTTGGCAACCTCGTGTTTGAGCGCATCAAAGCACGTGGCTCTGAAGATGAAAACGGGCAGCCGCTGCCGACGCCGTTGTCCGAGAACTTTGTGAGCAGCGACGTCAACATCCACGCGAAGGAGACGTGTCGAAACTGGTTCTACAAGACGGCGTGCATTCGCGAACTGCTACCAAGAATGTATGGCGTTCAACGCCGTTCAGTGTGCGATGCATTTCGGCGAAGTGTCCAACTAACCGCGTGTATATTTTCTCTCTCTCCTTTTGACTTCATTAGCTACATTGAGATTGCACTGCTCAAGTGCTATCGCTTCCTGTGCGACGGTGAATACCCTCAAATTGTCGCGCGGCTGTCGAATATGATCAAGTACACACGTTATCGACCATGCTTTGGACAAACTTGAGCATTTGTAGAGCTTATCGAATGCTGATGGCGTTGTGTGTGTGTGTGTGTACAGAGGTGTGGGGGAACCCATAGTGGCGCTGTACACGCGCGTGTACTTGGCACTGAGCGGGTCGGAGCTGCTGCCACCGAGCGACAAGACCGCGGTGCTCAGCAGCCTGTTCGACTATTTTTTCTCGTACAACCAGTTTCAGGCAACGAAACTTGAGAAATGGCTCGAGACCAACAGCATGACGCAAGAAGAGTACTTGGGGCTGCATTCGCCAGCAGTCGAGTGGCTGATGAAATGCGCTGCGAGCGACTGCCACCACGAGGTCTTTGACACGATTCTGGCGCATTATCGCGAGTATTCCGACGATTCCATGGTGCTCAAGCACATTTGTGAGGCGTTTGGTGCGCAATTCTATGCGTCGAGGCCACTCGTGGTGCTGCACCTCATGCGACTGTCGACACCGTCGCAGTACACGAAATGTCACTTGTACAGTCTGCTGGCGTTGCAGCTGAGCACGTCGCCGACGCTGACGACGTCAAAAGAAGGAAAACTACAGTTCTTGAACGACGCGTGGACGTCGATCACGGCTCAGGAAGATATCGCGCAGTATATGGAGTGCGCGGCTGCATACATGAAACTCATCGTCGCTCATTTCTCGGTGCGTTTGTGGAACCATGTCGTTTTGCTGGCCACTGTAATTTTAACCTGCATGCTGTGATTATTTGTTGGTATGCTAGCACCGCGAAGCGCTCATTCTACTGAAAGACGTCGTGCGCCACCTGAACGCAGCGACGCCAGATGAGCTGACGCCTAAGGTGTACAATCTCATGGGCGCGCTGATTGAAAACGTCGTGTACGGCGCCCAAGAGCACTTTGAGTTTTTCACGAAACTCATCCCGTCGAGTGAATTCCTCGTGCGTAGTTTCGACGTGTGGCATGGAGTTGTAGTACTGTGGTCAAATGCCTGATGTGCTTCTTCTTACTTGTGTAGAGCTTGATGGGCATGTTCAAGCGCGAGTCGAGCGTCGGCGTCGCCAAAAAAGTGCTTCGCGCGTTCGTGAGTCTAGATCGCAAGAGTGCCAAGTATGCGACGGCGTCTGGCAGCAGTATGCGCTTGCATGTGGTGGGGCCAGAGGCTGCAGTGGCACATACACTGTTTGTCATTTGCTGCCGTGTGCACGATGCACTGGACTCGCTGAGCACGGCGACGGAACGCGCCGATGCTACACGGGACATCTGCGCGTTTATCTCTCGCTTAGGGTATACATTTCCCCAAGGGACACATGATGCTTCCCGTTACGACAATAAGCAGCAAGAAGACGAGGAAGAAGCGCTTCTGATGCTGTTCATCGACTGTCGGAGCGCATTTTATAAACTCGAGCACGTCAAGACAACGCTCGCGAAGAGCGTGCTCACGCTGGCGATGCAGGTTCACAAGCGAGCAGCACGACACTCGTCGGTGGCAGCAGCTGCCGCTGGCATGCACAACGACAAGAAAGCCAAGAACCGCCGCAACTTCATCAAGTCGTGTTTGGCGTATGCACACATCACGATCCCGTCGATCTCGGACCCGCTCCGTAAACTGGAGCTCATGACGCTGTCTGCCAAGGTCGCACTGGTGAACAATTGTCTCCCGCAGATGGACGCTTTGTTGAAAGCTGCGATCGTCCAGATCACCGAGCTCGACCCAAGTAAGTTCTACTATCAGCATCAAGTGGCAACAGGTAGCGCGATGGATGGCGGTGCGATCGACGACCTCGAATTCCTTCAAGACCCAGACTCGCCCGTAAACGATTCGGATGGGCTTGTGCGCATGATCGGAGACCTCGTGAACGTTTTGGTATATGCGCCTTCGTTGACGGACGACGATGCGTTTTATTTCGTCAATGGGCTGCGGAAAGCCGTGTTGGAGCGCATGGCGTGGGAGAAGATGACCTCGTCACCGATCCCGCGTGTCCAAGTCGCTGCGACTCGGTCCCGTGTGCGCATCTTGCTGTTTTCGTTGCAGCTGTACGGCCTTTGGGGTCAAAAGCAGCTTCCTCAGCGAATCACTGGACTGGACTCGAACGACGTTCTCTATGGCGGTGACGACAGCTTTTCGGAGCAAGTGCACTTGCATTTCACAGCCACGATCGAGGACATTGTGCGTGAAATCGAAGCCATGGAGCAGATTCGTGTCCCCCGTGACGACGAGAAGAGCGGCGCAAATGCTCTGCCGGGAGCGGTGTCAGCAACACAGACGATACCAGCGGAGGTGCAGCTTTGCCAGATCGAGTTGATGCTGGACTTTGTCAATCAGGTGACGCCGGCGCTGGGTCAAGACGAATGTTCGCCATCGACGACGACTCTCGATAGCAGCTTGGATGCCTTTTCCGTTGGCGAAGTCAACAAGAGTCGCCGCCGCAAACGAAGCCGCTGTGGCGCTGTGCTTGTGCGCAAATGCATGACGTTTCTCGACGAGAAGGTGAAGATTCTATCCACAGCAACAAAGTCCACGATCAGCATAGACCGCGATGCCCGCAAGCAGGTGCAATGGATTCAGATTTATTACGAGACGACGCGCGAGTACTTGGTCGCGTACTTTGCAGTGGTCCGCAAGCAGCAGAACCGTCTCCTGAACGCGACCACCACGCAGGCGATTCAAGTGCTGGAGGATTGCCTCTCGACGTCATCCACTTTGGATTTGACCCCGAAGTAGACGCTTTCTGCAGGGTGAAGCAGGGGAAATGCTCTGGTGATGGCGAGTTACGATTGGGATCCGCATACAAAAGAAGATACCAAGAGAGAATGAGAAAGAAGGACAGAAGAAGAGAGCATGAGAGAATGAGAAAGGAGGAACAGAGATCGAAGAAGTGCTTCGTGTCGATGGGTGAGAAGCATGTGCGTTATGATTGCTTTTGTTTGCTGAACTGTCTGTGGATACTAGCGCATACCTCGTCGGTGGTACAAAATCTGCAGTTTATTTACCTTGAGAAATGAGGGGCTGTAGCATCAGCTGACAGCTCAGCACGTCTTGTTCCCGTTGAGCTCGACCTGGCGCATTCCTGCACTTGCTGTGTATCGTCTTTGCCAGATTTGCTGTCGCAGTACGCGGTTGAGATCGCGGTGGCGACATCATCGACGTAAGGAGGTCGTAGTAGAGTCTCATGTGATGCGCCTGGGACGTCCATAGTCGTGATCGCAATGCCGCACGCCGTGTCAAACGCGCACGGGTCGACGTCCCATTGCTGGATCTTAATCAAGTGTACGCGAAGCCACAGCTTCTTCTCAGTCGCAGATCTGGACTCAAATTCCGGTGTGACCTCGACGCTCTGCTGGCCCACGTACGGCTGGTACGTTGTATCCAATTTGCAGTTTGCCAGGTACTGTGCACCGAGTTGCGCCAAGATCGCACCGTCGCCATTGTCCTCGTCGTTTCCACGTGCGCTGCTGCATTTGTAGCCGTAGGTCGCTTCAACATACGCTTCCAAGTCCACTGTCGAGGCTGTTTCGCGCTGCTTATGGGCTTCGTCGCTCGCCACTTCGTCAGGTCCTGGTGCGGAGCATGGAAGTCCATCCAACAAAGTCAGTGGATGTAATTCGTGACCCTCGGCATGGGCTAAGCGTGCGACCTCATGCGCAACGCGGCATCCAAATGAAAAGCCTCCAAGTGCGTACGGCCCTCGAGGCTGCATGGCGCGAATCTCGTGCCAGTACATTTTCGCGAGCGCTTCAATCGAGTCGACAGCGGATTGCGTCGCTGCTGCTGTGGCTGTCTGCTGAATGCCGATCACTGGGAACGGCAGTTGCCGTGCGAGCTCCAGGAGTTGCCACACCGTGCCGTCAGCGCAGTGCACGAGGAACAGAGGCGACGTCGCCGTCCTGGCTGTCTGCTTCCAGTTGAGTGGCACCAACGCCTTCGAGGCCGATAGTGAAGGCAATAAAGCGCCGCTACCAAGAGTGCCCCCCAAGGTGGACGCTGCGCGTTTCGCCATGTCGCCAAGTGTCGGACACCGGAAAAACGCGTCCAAAGGGAGCGTGAGACCGTGGGTTTTCACGAGCGACATGACGCGAATCGCGAGCAGCGAGTTGCCGCCCAACTCGAAAAACGACGCGCTCAGCAAGCGATCGTGGTCTTTGAACTCGTCGACGCCGAGGACTTCGCCCCACGCTTGCTTGAGGATCTCGGTCGCGATTCGAACACTGACGCTGACGGGTTCGTGAGACTCGGACGCCACAGGTGGCACCTGAGGCGATGATGAAAATGCCGTTGGTGAAGGTGAAACGCTGCTATTGCTGCTGCTGTGGGTGCTCGCGAGATTGGCTAGGGCGCGCAAATCGAGCTTCCCATTGGGCGTACGCGGCCACTCGGTGACGATGCGGAACTCCTGCGGCACCATGTGTGACGGCAGTCGATCGCTGACAAATGCACGAAGTGCCGCGAGGATGCGACTTTGGCTGTCGCGATCCGGATCGCTTTCGTCCTTGCTGAGCAGGACAAAGCCAACAAGCATTTGCTGTTGGCTGAGGACGAGTACTTCGGCGTCCTGCACCGCCGAGTGGCTCAAAAGCGCGTTCCGGATCTCGTGCAGCTCGATGCGCATCCCACGAAGCTTCACCTGTGCATCTGTGCGTCCGAGAAACAGGAGCTCGCCGCTTGCCAGCCACTTTACGCGGTCTCCGGTCTTGTACCATCTCATACTTGCTGGTAGTGATGACTGACGAAACGCCACATGGAGCTCCTCGAGGTTGATAAAGCTCTTTTCGGTCAGATCCGGTCGATTCCAGTACCCCTTTGCGACGCCATGGCCACTGACGTAGAGCTCTCCAGGCACGTTCACGGGTACAAGTCGCTTGTGAGCATCCAGGATGGCCACGAAATGGTCGTCGATGGGGCGGCCGATCGGCACACTCTGCAGCGATGCGATCGTCCCGTCGTGAGCGACGAGAGCTTTGTAGGGTAGACGATACCATGTGGACGTGATTGAGGCTTCCGTTGGCCCATACTCGTTCACGAGACACGTACGCAGAGAGCCTTCCTCCACACTCTGGTGCTGGGACCGTACTTTGGCGTAAAACTTCTTGGCCAATGCCATTGGGAAGCTCTCGCCAGCGAGCACGACGTGTTTCACGGACGCTGGGAACACTGGCAGGAACTCGATCAGCAGCGCAAAGTATGACGGCACAAACACGCAGAACGTGATGCCGTGTGCCGTGAGTACGTGCTGCATATAGCTCAGGTCATGGAGGCCGTTGGCCTTGGTGATCACGGCGCGAGCACTGCGTAGAAGTGGCGAAAACAGCTGCGTGAGCGATCCATCGAGCGTCGATGACGTGCTCTGCAGGAACACGTCGTGCGCATCAACATCGTAGGCGCGGATCGTCCAGCGCAGTGTCGTCAGGAGGTTTGCGTGCGTGACCATCACACCTTTTGGGTTCCCTGTGGACTAAATTGACGCACAGCAAAGACGAAAACGATCGTGAGAACCTTTACAATTGTCAATGAGTGCAAATGCCACGTACTCCAGAGGTGTAGAGGATGTAGGCGATCGTGTCGTGCGGCGTGAGATCCGTCGCAACTTGGTGAGCAGCATCATTATTCTCGCATTGCTGTTCAGATACCGGAATGTCCTCCTTGGTGGACACAATCTCATCTGTCGCAGACATGTGGATATCTTCACAGAACAAAAGCTGTACGGATGTCGCTGCTATGGCTGCTTGTGGATTGGGAGCTGGCCCACGAAGCATCTGCACCAGTGTTTGCTCGTGGCGCCTTTGCGACACGATCACTTGAAGCTGACTGTCAGCGATCATGTACTTGATGCGATCAATGGGAAATGCTGTGTCAAGCGGCACAAACACCGCTCGGAGTCGCCATACAGCAACGATCGCGGCCGCAGTTTCCAATCCGCGGTCCAGAAAGAGCCCAATGCGCGTGCTAGATATAGCGCTCTTGTTGGGCAGCATCGCATCCAGCGCCTTGCGCAGTTGGTCGCTGTGAGACCACAATTGCGAGTACGTCCATTCCACGCCTTCAAAGTGAAGCGCGACGTTCTCTGGCGTCTCGAGCACTTGCTGTGAAATGCAGTCGTCTACGAAGCTCATCGCGTTTTCTGAGATTCGCTTCGGTTCTGGATGTTGAGGACGATTCGCAAACGGTGTTCCCCACTCGTGCAGCAGTGTGCACTGTTCGTCGTTCGGGATCATTTGAATCGCGCACATTGGCATGTGTGGACGCGCCATCACCTCGCTGAGCAATTGCAGAAAGTACTCTGTGAAGCGGGCAACCGTGTCGCGCGCAAACAATGCGACCGGGTATTCCATGACACCCTCCAGGACTTTCCGTCCATGGGAGTCTAGTGCATAGCGCATGCTGAGCATCAGGTCAAACTTGGGCGGCGAGTGCGGTGGAAGAGCAATCTCGTCCAAGTGCATGGCGTTGGAATCCGCACTCCTCTCTGTGACTGGTTCCGAGCTCTCCCACGCAAACATGACTTGGAAGAGCGGGTTCTGGCGCCCCTGTTGCTCGCTGTGGCGTGGGACGGCAGCGATGTGCTCGAGGATCGTCTGGAACGGGACCTCCATGTGCGCGAAGGCACCAAGTACAATGTCGCGCACAGACGCGAGAAAACGTTCAAAGCTGCTGTCGGGCTGTGAGCGAATGCGAAGCGGCAACGTGTTGACGAAATAGCCCATGACAGTCTCCAATGCATCGTGGCCGCCACGCCCAGATACTGGAGCGCCGATCACAATGTCGTCGCAGTTGGAGAGTCGAGAGAGCAGTATTTGAAACACTGCAAGCAACCCCATGAACAAGCTCGCACCGCGTTTGGTACAGAACGTTGTGAATTGCGCTTGCAACTCTGGCGTTGACTGAAACACAATAGTATCAGCCGTGGACTGCTCTGTCTCGGTCAGTATATTGCCATGGGCGGCGGGAATTGGCGATACTGTGTCGAGTGGAAGCTCCAAAACAGGGAGTTCGCCAGACAAGTGGTGGACCCAGTACTGTAGTGACAGCGTCAGCAGTCCTGACTGAACACGGTCACGTTGCCACTTGGCATAGTCGCGATATTGCACGGAACGCGCAGCAGTCGTATCAAGGCGGTGGATCGCATCTAATGCTGCATCTGCCGTCGAGTCTTCTAGATTCACTGAGCTGTTGACAAAGTGCGTGTACATCTTGGTCAAGTCTCGCCAGAACAAGCTGCTGCTTGTAGGATCAGTGCATATGTGGTGCAACACAACAGCCAGCACCCATTTCTGTCGCTTCTTTTGCTCTTGTGTGGTGTTGTTCGTCTCTGAAGATGAGAGTTCTCTCGTGAATGCGTAAACTCGAATCGGAGCCTGACAGGACAAATCAAACGGCTCTGAAATTGCCTGTACGATCGACTCCGCTAATCGCGTGACGTTGTCTTCGATGACATTCAGAGTGCGCACACGAATAGCCGAATTGCGGTCCATGGTGCCTCCGTCCCCGCTCTTCACGAACTCGCACACTGGGCGTACATACTGTCGCGGTTGTCCATACATGTCGGAATCAAAGCACGTTCGCAGCACGTCGTGCTTTGCCATCAGTGCACAGCACGTTCGATGCAGCGCCAGCTCGTTGAACGACGTGTTCGTCACTTCGACTGCGCGTACGATGTTGTACGCCGTGCTTTTCGGCTCCAACTTGTGCAGCGCAAACATTTGCAATTGCGGATACGAAAGTTCAAAGCCATCGGCGGCGGGTTGTGACTCATCGTCGCAGAATCCGGGTGCTAACGGCACATGCTGTCGCTGCAGTAGCGTCTTGACTGCATCAAACGCCTGGCACATGGTTGTTTCGCGCTTCTTTCGCGACTTGCCGAGCGGATCGCCAATTGCCACGAACAAGCAGCGCACGACGGCATCCACGTTGCCGTCTTCCAGCGCGCGGCCGATTTCCGCCACGACGTTGTCAAGACCAGAGTGCGTACTGGGCACCATCTCCACAGGGTGCTCTGTGTCAACTGCGGGAGTGCAATCGTGCCGGTGATGCAGGTCCACGCGATCATGTCCTCGTTTTTTGGACTCGTATTTGACATGCGAATCGAACGTGATGAAACTGTCAACTGGCGTTGCGGAGCTACTGAATTCGCCAATCAGAGCGCAGCTATCGCTACGTCGTACTATGTCTGCCCGCCAATCAGCGTGCAGCATTGATTAATGTGGACCACCTGAAGAGCTCCAAGTGAACCCACAAGCTGCACGAAGGCCCACCTCAGAGCTAAACATGAGCTGGAGATAGCGGCGAACCTCTATCGGCAGCAACGCTCACCTGAGCTTCGGGCAAGATTCCAGGAGGTGCTTACGGTCTCGAGGGAAACGCAACAACAGCTCTCACAACTGCAACAGGACTCGGCTTTTGACCTACACGCTACCCAATCCGAGAAGCCGACCTCGTATTTTTTTCGACCAAATGACGCCTCACTTCGCAGAGTGCCGATTGATCGAATCAACTTGCCCTCCGGGATTGAATCGTCATACACTGGTGTGCGATTTTCGGTGACTCTGTCTACGCCGAACCGAACCAGCAGCAGCCGGACATTCCAGCACAAACACGACTTCTAAATAGTACTATCAAGCGTCTGACTATCGATCAATCGGCTGCGCTGAACGAACCAATCACTGCAGCTGACCTAGCCGGCGCAATCCAACATATGAGCCCACGGTCTTCGCCTGGTCT
>JAADVP010000431.1:0-21825 GCA_023335675.1 Globisporangium solare | reverse complement strand
TTGTGCGCGAAGTTGGTAACATATTTTTCTTTCTTCGAATGAGTGCATTGTTATTCTGTTTTGAAAAAATATCAGGAGTGACATTTTCGATAAATCACTTTAGATTTTCGAAGGTGACATTCTCGATTAATCCCGTAATAGAAACCTAAAGTTGCTAATGAGAGCTGGGCATCATGGTAACACAACCCAGTACACCAGCATCAATGTTTTCTGGGGTGCTACTTACTTACTATGGGATCGCTCGTGTCTATCGATCGCATGAGGCTTGCATCATACAAGACGCGTCGAGTCGCGGCCCCACTTCCTGCTATTAGAGAGATTTGTGAGGAACCTCTTGCGTGCTTGCGAGTGGCGTGAGCAGCGGCGAGAGGATGCCGCGCGACGAGTGCATCAGCGCCACCGAGTGTGCCCCACCAGCAGACACTTGGCGCACTGGGAGAGAGCCCAAGTGGAGCGGCTGTGGCACCAAGACCGTCTTCATGTCCACGGCTCCAAGACGGCCGTGGCTAATAATCGCACGCAATAGTGCCAACAATACAACGCAACCATTAGACACATTGCACACCAAATAGAGCATTCCACAAGGTCAAGCAAGAGACGTACTCGGCTCGTCCGGAGCTGTATGCGACGCCGTCTTTCGTGAGGAAAAGCGTGTGCGAGCCGCCGCACGCGGCCTGGACGATCACCTTGTCCTTGAGCGCTTCCACCTGTGCATGTACAAGCGCACGCATTCAATGAATGGTAAGAAACAAGGAGGCTTATAGCGCAACACGGAATGCTGGAGTGAGACTACCGACCTTTTGCGGCTTGTAGTGACTTCGCGTGTCGCCAAGACCCAGACGGCCGTATTCGCCTCGTCCGAACGAGTAGCAAGCGCCAGACTTGGTCACCACGACCGTGTGCCACCCACCGCACGACACGCGCCTGTCAGCGTTGCAGTAGAATAAACAACCATTAGAGAAAGAGACAGAACCAGCAATCAGCACGGAAGCACACGTACAACGCAGGCATCGTCTCGAATAGCTCGATCTTCTGGGGCACCTGGATGTCCGAGGTCTGGCCGACGCCCAGCATGCCGTAGTCCTCCTTGCCCCAGATGTACACGCTGCCGGCTTCGGTCACGGCAGCCGAGTGGAACGCTCCGCACGCGACTTGCACCACTTTCTCGTCGCCAAAGCCCTCGACACGGTGCGGACGACTCACGCCCAGCAGTCCTTCGCAATCGGAATCGTGGAGCCACGCTTGGCCGATACCGAGCTGTCCGTTGTCGCAACGGCCCCACATGTACACGTGGCCTTTGTCGGTCAATGCCGCTGTGTGCGCGCCACCTAGCAGCAGGCATCAAGCATTCCGTAAACGTACATCATGAGCCAACAAACGACGATGGCGTCCTCCTTTATACAGAATGAAAACAAGAAAGAACACACACACATAAAACGCACCGCAACTGATCTTGACGACTTTCTCTTCGCTTCCGTCTTGCAAAACGGGGCATTTCGCTGGAAGCGACTGGTGCAAGTCGCTAAACTCCTTCGGCAGGCCGAGCTGGCCCCAGTGAGCTTCTCCCCACGTGTACACGGTGCCTGTAGCCAACCATATAATTAATAAAAGAAAAGTGAAACAGCAGAGAGGCCCGTCAGATGCGAGCAGCTAGCACACAAAGACCAGTATCTATCTGCACACGCACCATCTTTGGTCACGGCCGCCGAGTGGCATCCGCCGCAGGAAATGTACTCGACAACGAGCCCCTGCGTCGCGAAAAACTCGATCTTGCGAGGAAAGTTGGAGCTTTTGAGGTCGCCATGGCCGAGCTGCCCCATCTACGCGTGCATAAGCAAACATACGCGTGCATTAAATAGACGGCGACGAATGCGGCGAATTGGATCCAATGGCAACGAGCAAAAGAACGCACCGATCCCCACCCCCACGAGTACACCTCACCCTGCGTCGTGAGCACCATCGTGTGGCGCGATCCGCACGAGACCGCGGTGATGTCGAGCGCGAAGATTTCCTCGATCTGCTGCGGAAAGTGCGCCGGCGACACGTCGTCGATGGGGCCGGTGAGGCGGCGCTTCTCGCCGCGACCCAGCTGGCCATCGTCGTTGCATCCGAAGGCGACCACGGCGCAGTCTGCGGCGGCGTGCTGCTCGCTTGGCATCTTGGCGGCGGCGGTGTGGACAGTAGGATGAGACGGTGGAATGCGCTGTTGCTCACGGGCGCAGAATCGAAAGTGCTGCGCATTCAGACAGAGGATTGGGCAAATTCGCATGCAGGCGCGGTTAGAAATAGAAATGATAAACATGTTTAACGAAGCAGAGAATCGAGATATGAAAAACAAGGCTTCGATACTTGACATGATAAAGCTAGCTCCTTGGCTTTACTATTTGATGTGATGTGTGAGAGATGGCTACACTACCACTTGGCATGGTAGTCACACGGACGTCTCTCTGGGCGAGTTGCCCAGGTGCGATCATGCTGCGCTGCTGTGGCGCAGCAGGGAGCGGAGGCCACCAATTCGCGGCGCTTTGGGCATGCGTTCGCTCTCGTGCGTCGCGTCTGGAGGGCGAGGCTTTTTGCAATCTGGTGCAGTTGTCAGCGTCGCGACGTGTGTCACTCGCGCTCCCGTTCTCCTCGCATTGGCGCCACACTGTCTGCTGCAGAAGACGCTGCGTACAATTGCGACTTCAAGGTGCGCATCCTCGGCCCTCGCAATTTGCTCTTTGTGCTCTCCAGTCTCCGCTTCAGCTCGTGGAACTTGGTGCTGTTTGGGTGGCGATTCCTCTTGATCGAGTTCTGCTGTTCGGACGCGTCGTCGTCATCTTCTTCTTGGATGGCGAGCGCGTGAAGGCGCTGACTTAGCATTTTGGCTGGTGATGGGCTCTTTATCGCCGCTGCTCGCTTGAGAGAGTAGTGGACGTGAGCATGCGTCTCCGGCCCAATCTCGTCTTCTTCTTCCTACATCTTTGGCTTCTTCTTCTTATCGTTTGCTGCTGGTATCGCCAGCATTCGCGCCGTGGTGCCCACTTGGTACCCGAGTCGGTACTTCGCGAGCAGCTTCGAGCGGAATGCCTTGGCGCTGTCCTGGTCGGTACGCGCGCGCCGCTCGCGCTTGTACGCCTCCATCTGAGCCGGGTACTGTGTCTTCACCTTGAGCGCGCTGCATCTCTTGCGGCTCGTGTGGCCGCGGAACAGCCGCTGGACTTTGATCGCAGGCGATTGCTGAATGCCGCAGAGCCATCCTTTCTGCCGCTTGAACTCTCGGAACACGAGCCGCGTCGCGAGTCCTCGCCACCGAGACTGGATGCGGCTCACGAGCACGAATTCGCGGAGCAGCATGCGCTTCGTGAGCTCGAGCACATTCGTCTCGACTTTGATCAGCGTTGGCCGCCCGCCCGAGCGGCGCACAAACTCGCGGTAGTTCCAGAAGGAGATGTTGCGCTCAGCGGGGTTCTCGTACCAGAATACAGGCGTCTGGTCTGGCTGCGCCGTGAGCGCGTAGACCCAGATGGACGGGTGCATGCGCTTGATCACGCGCAGACAGCACTCGATCAGCGTGCGTCTCCGCGCCTGCATGCCACGCGCGCGGGTCTGGATCCGCGTCGCCGCGCGATTGATCTTGCGCAAGTACCGCTCGCGCTCCACCTTGCGGCGTCGATACTTTAGGCGCCCGAGAAAGCCGCGTGCAATGCACTGGATCAGCGCCGTCGCGGGGCCGCGCCTGCGCTCAAACTCCTTGATCGCGATTCGCTCATCCTCGACCTTCTCCTGGAAGCTCACGACGCCCGCGCGCATGTACTTGGAGCTCCCGCAGCCCGCGCAGACCGGGAGCTACTCGTACGCAGTATTCGCGGCGACATGCTGTTCTGTTTGCACGTGGGTTTGGTTCTTCGATCGGACGCGCAGGAGGTTGATGAACGTGATGGTGTTGCATCGCGAGCACGTCAGGTACGGCGTCGACGCGACTGGGAGCGCATCAAGCACGGCAGCAGCTCCCGGGGACAGCGCTGGCGGTGCAGGTGGTGCGTTGTCGTCCTGTTGGGGATCGCATGATGAAGATGCTTCTTCATCGCGCTGAGATGGGATTGCGTCGTGGTCATGGCGCTTCGTGCCGTCGTCCATGAGAGAAGTGGGGAATACGTCTACTGCCTTGAGCTTTCGTAGCACGCGAACAGCCGCGACGCAAAGCGTCCTTTCGAGGTGGACGCACCAAGTTGGAGGTAAAGCAGAGTCAGTCAGTCGTGACGAGCAAGCAACGTGCATTTGGGCTGGTGCGTAAAATGAAAAACGATGCGCAAATGATTCCTACAGGACGCCCACTCTGGCTTCTCCCTCTCTCTCTCTCTCTCTCTCTCAGTCCTCTTCGGCAATGTCTTCCTCCATCTCGTCGTCATTCGGACCGATGCCGTTGCGAGCCTTCGCATCTCGTCCCCCGGAAGTCGTTGGTCGGCTCTGACTGCCATTGCCTGGCCTCTCAGCGTTGTCGCCGTCATCAGCACCCATCTTGTGCTCGCTGTGCATTGATGGACGGCGCTTGTCCTCGCCAGCTCCCGTCCCAACCTCCTGCTGAATATCCTGGAGCAGGCGCGGATCCACGTACGACTTCACCATCAGGCCGCGGCGCTTCATGGTCTCCATCATCTCGAGACTGTTTGCCATGTCGCCTTGGCTGTAATAAGCCTCGATGAGCATCGCGTACGAGTCGCCGGCACGAATGGCTTCCTCTATCCCGGGTTCCTCAAGCAGACGCGTCACAATGTCGACCATTTCCGTCGGATTCTGCTTCATCTGCTGTCGCGCGACGACGAACTGCTCCATCAACTGGATCCGACTCTCGAATGCCTGCGCCAGCTTGTCTTTTTGCTCGGAACGCGCCTTGGAGAGCACTTTGACCGCTTCATGGATGGCGCCGATCGCCTTCTCGTAATCGCGGTATTCTTTGACCTCGACTTGCGCGCACGCGCTGTAGAAACCAGCCAGTTGGTCAAAGGCGCGCGCCTTCGTGTAAAAGCCGACAATGTTTTTCATGATCTCCGAGTCCTTGCGCCAGTCCAGGTTCTGCAGATAGTTGGCCGCGAGAATGAAAATCTCATTGTTGCGCGAGACGTTCGCAAAGAACACGACTTTCTCTGTGTCGCCCGACTTGAGCAGACACTCCATCGCCTTCAGCTTGTCGCCGGCCTGCGTGTACTTTTTTGTCGCGAGATGGTACACGCCTTGCTTCTTGCAGCATTTCGTGAGCTTGAGCAGCAAATCGGCGCGGCGTTTCTGATGCACTTTGTCGCCCGCGGCAGCCGCATCTTTCTCGTCCTTTGGCGGCGTCATTTTCTCCGCCATCTCCTCCATGACTTTGACGCCATGCTGCATGCACACGTCGAGAGCTTCGCTGATGCGATTCCCGATGAGGCACAAGTGCACGGCCTTGGCGTAATGACCGTTTGTGATGAACAAGTCGGCACACTTTTTCAGGATAGCTGGCGACGTGCTCGACGTGCCGAGCTCATCTGTTAGGTGATGCAGTTCCTCAAAGAGCTGAGCCTGGAAGCAAAGATCGAGTGCCTTGGCGAGGTTACCGCCTTTATGGTAGAGCTGGACCGCTTTCTCCATTTCGTGGCGCTCCTCAAAGTACGCGGCGCATTCGAGCGTGTCGCTCGGTTTGCTCATGAGAGCGAAACTCATGAGATCTGCGTCCATGCTGTGCTCCTTTGCCAGGCGGATGGCATGGTTGTAGCATCCCTCCCGCTGCAAAAAAGTGGATTGCGCTTTGAACATCATCATGGGCTTCAAACTGGCGCGCCAAGTGGTAGGCTGCAGCACGGTTCCCGCTTGTTTTGGCGACTTTGGCGGCTGCCTGGAAATCGTTCTTGAAGCACAGCACGCGCACGATTGACAAATAATCCTTGGCCCTTTCGTAGCACTCGATCGCGAGATCGAAATTGCCCTGACTCTCCTGGAATTGAGCCCACCAAGTCATGAGCCCACGGTCCTTAGACGTGAAAATGTACTTTTGCAGCAAATCCAGCTTGCCCAGTTTAAACAGCATGCGTGGGATGTCCTTCAAATGAGTGCCGGCGTCTTTATACGCCTCCATCGCCTCTTTGATCTCACCCATGTCTTCATAGTGCTGTGCAATCGCGTAATACGTGCTCTTGAGATGGATTCTGTCTCGCTTGGTCGCGACATCGACAGCCTTTTTCCAGCACCCACTCTCTTGGTAAAGCTTGTTCAGCAGATCGTATCGCCCGCACTCTCGGTACAATCTTGCTGCAGCGTCGCGCAGGCCAAGATGAATCGCGACCATGGCAATGGGAACTTCGGGCTCGGGCTGCAGCGTCGCTTCTTTCGCTGCAGCAGCTCCGCGCGCATAGCCCATGCTCCCCAAACAGATCTCGGCCACATTGACGCGCTTCGTTTTCACGCGTGTGTGCGCCATATTCTCCCACACCGACGGATTCTCAATGAGCTTCACTGACCGGTACGCTTCGTCCATATTCCCGATCGTCACATAGTAGCAAAAGTTGATGAGTGCCTCGCGTCCCTTCTCGTCCACTTTGTCCAATCCAACAAAGTCGTGCATGATTTTTGTGCACAGGAAACTCGATGGTTCATTGCTTGTTGCAGTTTTGGAAAAGCTGCTCGTCCGGTCCTTCTTGCTGCCACACTTGACAATCGTTGTCGCATCGATGCTGGAGCTTTTCTCGACTTGCGCAACGAAGTACACGCGCGGTGCTTGGATACCGAGCAGTGCGCTGAACTTCAGTTCCATCTCGTAATTATCTTGCATCAGAATGCCATGATTGTTCGACGCAAGCATAATCGTGATTTCTTTGGCCGACAACGATGGACGGTCGCTGTTGCCTCCAGAGCCGCCACTTTCTTCAGACGAGATGTCACGCCGATCACTCGCTTGATTTGCTCCTGTCGTCACTGCATCCGCCTTGCTCTTGGAGCTCTCACAGGCGAGCAAGCGAGGTTCGAGCGGATCGAAAAAGACCGAGATCGGATGCCGGTTTACGCCAAAGTCGTACTGCTGGAAGACGTTGAGATCGGTCTGGAAGAGGAATAGCTTGCTCAATGGGACGCGGATCTTCAACGCACCTTCCGATCTATCTGCTAGGATACAGATCCGGGTACCGTCAGCATTCACAGCGATGGCTCGCATGATGGACGTCCTCGTTTCGCCCCCATACGATTCCAGAAAGTTGTCCATGCTCCCGATGGCTTTGGGGTCACGCCGCGATAAATCGGATACACGCAGCATCCCGCGATCGGTGCCAACAGCAAGGAACTTGCTTTGCAACGACAATAGTGCAGGGCACCCCTCCGCCTCCGTGAAGGAGATTGCATTCTTGACGACCCCTTGGATGTTGCAAATCTCGACGTGGTTCCCATTTGTGCGGTAAATGGAGTCTCCTCGAACGGCAACTGCTTTGGCATCACTCTTGAACTGGCCGATCCGTTTGTTGTCGCCGTCCTTGATCTCGTACACTTCCACTTTCGAGCCGTTCCAGATGACCACCGAGGACGAGTCGTGGGACAGACCTTCGATGGGAAGAGAGGTCTCTAGCGTGGATTGCGTCACAGTGCCGTCGCGGAATTTCTCGATGGAAAGCGTCTTGGGGTGGCTTTGAATCGCTGCCGTTCCCCCGCACAGTGCGCGCTGCATACTCCCTTCGTGCAAGATCACCACGCCCTCGGACGTGTTCGCATACAGCGTTGAGTAGATGCTATTCCACCCAATTCGAGTGATGCTTCGTCCAACTTCAGTTGTGAAGATAATATCCCATCGATACGTCACGGAGGCACCTGTGCCGCTGCCGTTCGCGAGCGTCATACAGCGCCAAAAGAACACCACGCCCTGGGTTGTGCCAGCCACTAGAATGCGCTTTCGTGGAGAAAAATCGATGCTGTTGACTTGATAGTTGACTGCACCGGACTTCGGTACACTCAGCACGCTATTTTCCTCGGCTTGGAGGTCCCAGAAGCGGACGAGAGGCTCTCCCGATGCAAGTGCCAGCAGCCCCGTGCCAGCAGCCCCGGGCCCGCCCACTTGGCCTCGTGAAGACTACCGTCACCAGCTACACTCGGTTTAAACTTCAACATTGCCTTGACAGTGCCGTCTGCGGTGCCGACTTGGAACACATTCAGCTGAAGCGCTCGCGTGATCACAATGAGCCGATTGTACTCTTCGTAGAACATCATCGCGTCAATCGCATGGTTGAGCGTTTGCACGTTCGTGATGTGGTCGAGGTCGTCCGCATAATGAACCGATCCGATTTCACCCCAAAGAAGAACTTTGGACACACATGCTGCGAAAAGTTGTCACTAAACATGGCAGCAAATGCATACAAAGTCAGTGGATTTCGTGAAAGAACAAAAAAATGTCCATGCCAACCTTTTCAACAGTTTTTCTCGCTGAGCTGGATTCGTAGCGAACACGCAGTGCGTGATGCTCCCTATCCGAATGTACGTGTTGCTGAGCGACAACTGAGAGCGCGTGTCCACTTTCCACACCGCGCAGACTCCATTTTCGTCCGCAGACACGAGCCGATTTCCAGCTGGCACCCATCTCAACACACCCACTCGTCCAGTGTGCGGCGAACTGCATTCGCGCGCCGTGTTTTCCTTGAACACCCACAGCGATACCATCCCTGCACCCATCGCATCGTTTCCCAACAGCGCGTCAGCATCCATTCCACTAGAAATTGGCAAAAGAAAGAAGCAACTTTACCGTCACTCCATCCGATCGCGAGCGCAGCTCCGCGAGGCTGCCATGCCATCGTGACGACATCCGCACTGCGCCCATACACTTCACTGCCCGGACTCTTGTCTCCCTGCTCGCAATTGTCCGGAAGTCCACGACGTCAAGCCACAGTCAACAAGAGCACCAGTCAAGGTAGGTGGTAGGTGCACGCCCCATGATGGCTCCAGTCTACCTCGTCTGTGAAAAAGTGCACCTCGCGGTTCTCGAGGGCCACGGCCAGCACGGGGTCTAGTTCCCCCCACGTGGCGCACACGTGCCGGTGGTTGGACGGGATCTGCGCATTGTAGTCGTAAAAGAGCGCACACATGGCGACACGCGCTTGCGGCCTTCACGTGGTGACTACACGGCTCTCGGACTGCGATGCTGCTTCAAAAAAGGCCCCATAGCGGCCGCGAACCGGCGCGACCTTTCGTGTGATAGTAAAAAATCTGCAATGAGCGTCAAAGCCTCGCGCTCGACAGCCGTGTCTCCATTGCCAATGGAGCGTGGCGCAAAAATGCGCTTCCTTGGAGCGCACAGCGATGGCGCTTGATACGAGCGCGCATTTTTGAGCTTCTTGCGAATTCTGCGTCAGCAAATTGGTTGAACGTCAACTAAAAAAAGACCGCGCAATCGGCGTTATCATCCATACTCACGGCCACGAAAAAGATGAGCGCTCACTGAACAAGCGTCTCCCTTTAGACTCTGCCGCTCGATTACTCGCTCCTCTCTGTCTTTTTACGCGCGCGTGTAGCAGGAGAATGGAATTCTCGGGCGAGCGCTACGCCGCGCACAAGCTTCAGCAGTGTAACAACGACCAGCAGGCGTTCAATGGACCGCTGACCATCTTCTCGCTAGCCGCTGCTGCGATTGTACTATTTCTCCGCATTCGCAACCGAGAGTACCGCAGGTTTCCTGAGAACATTTTCGCGATGTCTCTGTAAGAGTGCACGTTCCCACGTCGCAGCTCTGCGCGACCTGATCTGACCGAACGCTTGCTGCGTAGAGGCACATTGTGCGGACTTCACGGGAGCATGCTGATCAGCACCGTCGCGGAGAGCAAGGTTGTGCGCCTACAAACCCAGCCATGGACGACGATCTGCAGGATCCAAGCAACTCTGATGCACTGGTTCACCTGCGCCGCTGTCTGGACTGTGATCTCGGTCATCGTCGTCCTCTATATGGTGAGTTTGAAATGGCGGCTTGTTTGATTTGCTTGCTGACATTTCTGAGGCCGTGGCATACTGAGTCGTTCGTCGGATCTGGTCAGATTGCTGTTCGCCAAGTCCCGATCCAGTTGCTTGTCAAGCGCTCAAAGATGGTGTACGCGAGCCTAGTCCTCATACCAAGCGCTGCTGCCGCGGCGTGCTGGATCTTCGGGGGCTACAAGCCATTTCCGGGGCTCGATAACTGCTGGATACATGCAGAAATCGACCGATTCATCTATTTCCACACGTTTACCGTGCTTGGGCTGGGCGTAAGCGCTGTCCTCGGCCCGATCACCGTCCGCGCTCTGTGGCGAGCGTACTGCGACGCATCCGAGCAATCCGACTACGCAAGAATTTTCCGCACGATGCTGATCCGACAAGTGCTGCTCGCGCTCTACGGTTCCATCATGTTCTTCGTGTTCTTGCTCGGCGGCGTGAACACGCTGTTCCTGAAAGTCAACCCTGAGGCGTACAAGACCTCGTACTTCAAGCGAACCGCGCACACGTACTGTATGCTCAGTGCCGTGAATTTCTCCACGCTTGGGATCTTTGTTTCGATTATCTTCTTCTCGACCAAAGCCAAAGCGCGAGAACTCGTGCGAGCCACGAGACGACTATGCACACGCGTCTGTTCCGGCTGCGATCGTGCATGCGACTCCGCGCGGAATGTGAGCACGCGTTTTCTTTTTGGTTTCCCTTTCGAGCGCTTGGCATGGGTTCGTTCGCGCACTTTGTATTTGCTCACCTCCACAATCAAGCCGGCCACGTTGGTCGAGTCAGGTTCCAAACACGAGCTCAACATCTTCACCAGCTCTTGGCATCTCGCGTCGCCGCGGTCCCCAGGCGGCCAGCTACTGTCCCCTCAGCGTCTGATTCCGGTAAACGAGTGGCGCACATTCTTGGCTTGGGGCTTGTATGCTCGATACCTGACACCCGTCCACCTCTCTATCTCTCTCTCTCTCTCTCTCTCTCTCTCTCTCACGTTAGCTGGCCAGACTGCATTTTCGGTCCCACCAGATCCTCGAGCCCGGAACGCACAGCAGTTCGCTGCAACAGTACGCCACTTGATGTGTTCTGTTTGTCGCAGGACGCAGTCAGCCGATTGAACGCCATGCTTACATACTATTGTGCTATTGCTGTTCAATACGTCAGGTGTACACGTCCACGCTGCTTGAATACGCGCGGGAGCAGCTTCTAGACGAGTCGTTCGCCTCCGAGTCAAGTAGCAACTGTAGCTGTAGCAGCTTCAGCAGCCACGATAGCGACAAGCGACTCGACGAGTGGGTTTCCGAGACCGACTTCTCTTCGTCGTCGTCGTCGCCGCGCGCTGTCGGGGCACCATATCTGCTGCATGGCGATGCCAACGCACGCAGCGAGGTCCGGTCCGCATATCACAACCGCGGCATAGATGCGCGCCGCTATCAGGAGCGCGAATCGTACACAACGGAGCTTTAGCCATCCACCACACTCTTCCTTGTGGTGCCCGCATTTTGGCGCGTCCAAACGGAAACCTATCCAATTGCATAGTTGCTGTGCGCGCGAGTGCTGGTCATTCGCTGCATGCAAATCAAGAGGTATTAAGTGTGGTCCACATGTGTTATCGGAGTGATGGTCGCGCTACGGTGGGCTTTTGCTTTTTTTTTTTGACTGGCTGAAAAGGTGGTGGTGGTGAGGCAAACCAATATTCAAACGGTCGTGCCGCCAGACTTAGTTGGACGCCGCTCTTTGTAGGGAACGAGCACGCAACAGCAGCAGCAGCAACCATGGCCGGTGCCAAGGACGACAAGAAGAGCGCGTACCAGGGCAACAAGGGGGGCTACAACAAGAAGGATGGCGGCTTCAACGCGAAGAAGCGGCCGGCGTCTGTGGCCGCCGACAAGGACGCCAAAAAGTCGTTCATGGACCAGAAAGTGGCCAAGAAGCAGCGCAAGATGCAGCGCCCGCACTACGAGATGGTGACGCGCGCCAAGCAGATCTGGAACATCATCCGTGAGCGCGACGTCGAGAAGGCCAAGCGCGAAGCGTTGGTAAAGGAGCTCTTCGACTTGGTCAAGGGCAAGATCTACGACGTCGCCGCCAAGCACGATGCGTCGCGTGTGATCCAAGCGCTGCTCAAGTACGGCAAAGCGGAACACCGCACGCAGACCGTGGCGGAGCTCCGCGAACACATCATCGATTTGTCGAAGATGCAGTATGGTTGCTTCTTGGTGCAAAAGATGATCAAGTACGGCAGTGTCGCTGACCGCGCGACGATTGTAAAGCAGATCACTGGCCAAGTGGTGCAGATTGGTACGCACAACATTGCCGCAAACGTTTTGGAATACGCGCAAGAGCACTTGAAGCCTGCTCAGTTGTCTGGCTTGAAGCTCGAGTTCTACGGCAAGGAGTTTGCGTACTTCAAGACTGAGAGCAAGAAGAACCTCGGTGATATCTTGAGTGCCAACCCGCAGAAGAAGGACGAAGTGCTCAAGCACTTGGCTAGCATCTTGAACCGCATGGTGGACAAGCAATTGCTCGGTCTGGCGTTCGTGCAGACCTTGCTCTGGGAATACCTTTGCCACGCTGAGCATGACGACGTGATGCAGATGATCGCGAACGTGCGCGATGCCTCGCTGGCGTTGTTGGCGACCCGCAACGGCGCTCGTGTCGTGAACAAGTGCATTTCGCTGGGCACGCCAAAGGACAAGAAGCGTATCATCAAGTGCTTGAAGGACAAGGTGCTGGATGCGTGCAACCACCCAAGTGGCTACTTGGTGATCATGCGTATCCTCGATGTGGTCGACGATACCGTGCTCGTGCAAAAGTCAATCCTTGCGGAGCTGAACGACCACTTGTTCGCCGTGGCGATGCACCCAACGGGCCGAAAAGTGTTGCTTCAATTGTTCAGCCCATTGAAAAACAAGTACCTGTCTCCAGATGACATTGCGCTTCTCGCGCCTCCAATGGTGCCATCGCCCGATGATGCGACGCAAATGGTTGTGAACTACAAGAAGGACCCGGACTCGCGCCGTGAAGAGCTGTTGAAGGGTTTGCTGCCAAAGTTGGAGGAAGTGTGCGTCGCCAACATGATTGAGCTGTTGCGATCGAAGGAAGGCCGTGATATCTTGGTGGAAGTGCTCAAGCGCAGCTCGAGCGCCGACGCCCAGGCTGCTCTTATTGAAGCTGCCTTGGCCGAGCCTACGGAAGAAGGCCAGGAGCCAATCTACTCGGATGCTATTGCCCACTTGGCGCTGCGCCGCATCATCAAGGAGACGGCCTTCTCCACTCCGTTGCTAAACGCCGCGAAGGACTCGCTCGGGACCTGGGCATCATCGAACCGCGGTTCGTTTGTCGTGCTCGCGTTCCTGGAGTCCGAGCACGGCGCGAAGGACGCGTCGAAGGTCGTGTCGAAGGCGCTCAAGTCGTCGATGTCGAGCCTGAAGAAGCTCGCGGAGTCGCAGGTCGGTACGAAATTGATTCTCGAGAAGCTCAAGTAGAGTGAGTGTAATTTTTTTTATAGACATCCCTAGCTTTCATTTCTTCTCCCTTCGCTGTCTTCTATCCACTCAGTCTGATTCATTGTCGCTGTCGCTTTCGCTGGTGTCTTCGTCGCCACTTGTGCTATCGCGCTCACCAGTTAATGTTACTTGATGACCATTCTGCCAGCTCTCGATCAGCTCCAGGGCTTTAGGTTGATTCCGTAGCGTCGCAAGTTGAGTCATCGTTTCGCCAAACTATCGCAAATTCAAAAGAGTTAGAAAGCATCCAAGCTTTCTTTGACGAATCGCTCTTGAGAGATGACGCCACACTACTGTCTGTACCTTGTTTGGTTTCTCCACCAACTCGGCGTCACAGATTTGCAGCATGTTGAAGAGGATATTCAGGTTTCCACAAGACGCTGCATAGTGCAAGCAGGTCATGCCTTGTGCCTGCAAAGAATCAAGAACACACGAAAATGGCCCAGTAATCACATCTGACTTTCTCACACCACACAACTTACATCTTGGATCGTCAGGTCCGCTCCGGCATTGACAAACACCATTCCGAGCTGGAAGAGGTGCTTCCCCGCTTCGATGCACATCATCAGAGCTGTCTGGCCAAAAATCTGAACCAAGGTGACAAAAACTGAAAGCTGTCAGTCGTCTCAACAACACAAATCCGTTTTCGAAGACTCGTACATTTCGTGCGTTCACGTCAGCTCCCAACTCGATCAGCGTAGCGGCAGCCGCTTTGTTGTCGCCAACGACCGTCAGCATCAACGGCGTCGTGCCCCATTGGTCTTGAACATTCAGATCGGCGCCGTTCTTGGCGAGCAACCGCACGATATCCAGACTTGCCACTCGACTCGCCCAGTGCAATGGGGTCCATCCGTCTTTCTACAGTAGTCGCCGTGTTTGGTTTAAAAGGATAACCAAACTCAAGTCAGAACCATCACTTGCTCACGCGACAGCATCGAAAATCATCTAAAAACGCATCAACTCGCATCTTTCTTGCTCAAGGACGCGCCTTTCTTGAGCAGCACGTGGCAGATGCTCGTCCGGTTCAGTGTGCACGCCCAGTGCAACGCGTTGCGTCCACCCGAGCCGATTGCGTCGATGTCAATTTTATTGGCAATGGACGACAAGATCTCGTCCACATTGTCTACATACGCAGGACACAAAGTCACATAAGTGCGTATGCCAAAAGACAACGAGCGCACTCCCTGCACCTTTGACAAACCAGTTTTCGCAGCGAGAGCGAAGCCATCGGTGATTTGGCCATTTCGTTGCGCCACCTACTCAGTCTTTGCAAGTAAGCGCCCGCGAATCCCACGTAAAGATGCAAGAATGTTTGCATACCTGGTAGGAGTGCGATAGACACCACAGCAGGTACGTTGCCGTCGCGAAGGAGATGTCGACCATAGCGAGAAGGTGCGGCGATGCCGACGAGATGCACGCAAAGTTGTCGATTTCCAGCGTCACTCGGCATTGCGCGTCGTACTTCCACACCATGCGCTGCCAGGACACCACGGCAGGTATCAAGAAGACAACCTGGCAGAACGAGCACACGACCGAGTTGACGAGCGTGGTCTCTTTGCCCACGCCGTCCCACGTCGGCGTCTTGATATCCATCGCCGCCATCACACTGAAGATGAAGCTCGTGATCGCTGCCATGAGCGCAAGAACAGTGAGGCCACGCGCGGCGGTCGCGAGCCCCTGGCACCAGGGGTCTTGGGAGCTTATGGAGGCAATGTCGCTACGGTCGTAGGCCACAATGCAGCACTTTAGTAGCCAAGAGCATAGCCCTTTGAACAAAACGCTACATGAACGTGTACCAGTAGCGATTGTAGACCGTGAACGCTTGTTGCGCCGTCGACACTTCGCCGTTCTCAATCGACAAGCCCGCGTTGATCAGTTTGTACTGCACTCCCGTTCCCTACGAGATCGAGCAATGGCGGCGTGGCAGTTCTCTAGTGGCGCCGCAAAATAGCAGGAACAAAGGGGGAAGCGCAGACTCTCACCGCGAGAAACCAGTCCGATGTCGACAGAGTTGACGGTGTCGTACGCCCATTTCGGCTCGCTGCATGCGACCAGCAGCAGGATCACGGACACGCCACTGAGCGCATTGCCTATTGAATGTGAGCGACGCTGAGCATGGCGCATGGGCACACTTACCACTCCACTACTCAGGTGCATACCGAGGACGAAGCGCACGCGCATCATGGCGCTGCTCTGTTGCTGCGCAGCGCGCTGCTTCAACCATGTGCGACCTGCACTCTGTCGACCCGTGACGACACTGACTGGCAATCACGACCCGTCGCGACACCATCCAGCGGCCCTTGAAGATTCAACGGCCGCACTACGCCAGTCGGGTCACAACAGGGTTCCGAATCCGCGCCTCGTGGATTCGCAAAGTGACGGCAGCTGGTGGTTCTTGTGCGCCAGCGGCTGTTGCAGTCGCCAAAGCAGTCAGGGGAGCCCCCGAAGATTCGTATGGCTGCCAGTTTGTATTGGTATGCATCCGGCTGTGAGGCCATGACAAAAATCACCACACTCATGACGATTCGTTATAACGCATGTCTCCTTTTCATGACGCTTCGCTACACGATTGTGCCAACTACGACACGTTGCAACACAGCAGTAGACTCCTCGCAGGAGCTATACGACTGGGGTTCCGAATCCTGTGGCGTGTTCGGTGTGGGCGGTACTGTCCTAAAGATAGAGCATTCCAATCGGACCTTGTCCTTGGGCGGCAATGGGAAGCAGGGAGATTCGCTGACCTGGTGCTCTGTATGGTCGTGCATCCTGCCATGGCCGCCGCCAGCAGCAGCACAGTTCATAGACAGCAGCAGCAGCACCAAAGGTGTGAAATGCAAAAAAGAAAACAGCAAACCCATCTCTCAACGGTATGACTACCTGGTAGCACACTCGTTCTCGAGACAAGCCAGCCGATCGTGCCTGTTTCCGTTTACTGGTGTTCTATTGGTGGGTAATGTGCCCAATCCTGTAACCCTAAAACTCCGGCCAAGATTCGTGGCTCTTGAAAAGAATACAAATGTCAAGTAATATTAGATGAGCGGAATCTGGACGAAAAACGTTAGTGGTGACTGGGTGGGATTTTCGCGACGCGCGCTCGAGGCCGAGCATAGTGAATCTCCATAGTTTTTCTTTTTCTGCGCGCGAATCTTCTCGGCCCCAACACGCAGTGCGCAACTCGCCCCGTCGTCCGCAACCACAGCGCGCTTCGCATCTTCCCCCCCCCCGCACCTTTTTCTCGAGTTAGTCGGTGCGCTCACAGCCATGTTCCCTGCTGCGTCGTGCTCATTTCGCAATTCGCTGAGACCCGCTCAGAGCTTCTCCTCAGTCGCGCTCTCCTCAAGCCTCATGAACCTCCAGGACATGCTCAGCCCTCAAGACGTCAGCGTCCACGAGAGCATTCAGTGCCCGCCGTCGCCGGCGTCCTCGACGTCGTCGAGCATGAGCGCGGGGGACAACAGCTCCTCGGAAAGCGACCCGCTCAAGCGCGGATGGGTCGCGCCGTTCCTGCTGCATCTCCACCAGATGCTTCGTCGTGAGAACCCAAAGATCATCCGCTGGACGGACGATGGCGTCGCGTTCCAGATCCTCGACAAGGACGCGATGACAAACCAGATCCTGCCACGTTACTTCAAGAACAAGAACTTTGCCAGCTTCCAGCGCCAGCTCAACTACTTTGGCTTCCGCAAGTGGAGCAAGGCTCGCGCCAAGTTCTCGACCTACAGCCGCGAGCACTTTACTCGTGATAACTACGGCGCAATGTCGCTGGTGAAGCGCCAGAGCAAGAAGTCCAGAAAGCGCCCGGCCTCGGGGAGCATGGACAGCAGCGAGCAGGACGCCAAACGCCCCGCCGTGCAGTCGTACTGGACCCCAAGTGAGAAGTGCAAGCCAATTCTTCCTCGCCCAGACGCTTCGGTGGAAGCTGTCCGCGCGCCTGCGGCCGTCGCCCTAGTGGAGCAGACCATGTCTCCAGCTCCCAAGGTGTGGGCAGCTCCGTCCTCAGACCTCCTCGTTCGCGCCCCGCCAGCGACGTACCCGCTGTTCAGCTTGCCAGTGATCTCCCCGACCCGGAAGGTGGCGAGCGGCTGCAGGCTGCCGTCCATCCACGACCTGTCGTTCTCGAACGCGCTGACGTCGACCAACGCGGCCATGAGACCTCGCTGGCTCGCGTAAGCCTGTTTTTTTTTTTTTTTGGTTTATCTATGTTGTAATGAGTAGTTTTAGTCGCTGCACAAGCACACAACGCACACATGTATTTATTTATTCGCCCACGTTTAGAGTGGCTCCCAATACACCCGCATCCATTTAGGAAACCTCGTGCTTTCTCGTTGCAAATATGTTGCTGTACCGTACGTCTCATCCTTTGTACATGACTGCCTCTGCCCCGTGCTTTGTCCGCACTCTGCCATTAACGTTATTCGGAAGCTGTCCGCCCTCTCGTCATAAGCAGCGCACAGCCTGAGCGCGTTTTGAATCTCAAAGCAGTTCCATTTTTTCCATTTTCGCCGCATTCAAAAAGTTCCCCCTCTTCTTGTCGCTGTGTGCCACTGGTTCCCTCTATTCGGAACGCATCCCTCGTTTAACCATTGAGAAAAGAACTCTACTCTCTTAAAACCGCTTTACACGGTTTTTGTAGAGAACAGTATACAACGGTTTAAGAGAGCAATCGATGCGGTTGGTATATAACGGTTTAATAGGATAGCGACAGAGTAAAACCTCTGTAACTAGCCTACCTCCATGCATTGGCTCATCCAATAGGTTAGGCGAGTTACATGCTGGATAGAAACTCACATAGCTATTATTCGAGGTCGATCTGCAAGTCTGATTCCTGATATGAGTGTTTTGCCAACAGCAGGAGCAGCGAGCGATCCAAGCGAAATGCGTGACTGATCATCGGACGCACGCCAGCATTCGTCCGTCCCCTCTGCGCCACTGAATCCCGAGATCCTACACACCAGTCGCTCCATTTGCGCATTTGACCCGCCGCGATGAAGCTCTTCTGCGCAGTCGCGACCGCGATCTTGTGGCTCGGAGGCGGCGTCCATGAGACCGACGCGTGCACGATGATCGCCGTGGGCAAGCGCGCGACGACCGACGGATCCACGCTGATGGCGCACACGGACGACGCCGGTGGCGGCGCGGCGGATCTGCGTCTCGTCCGTGTGCCTGCGCAAGACCACGCGAACGGGTCCACGCGCGCGGTGTACAGCTTCTTTGGCGGCTACCCGCGGCTCGTCGCGACCGAGCGCGGACCGCATTATGCGCCAAAGGACGCGCGCGACGCGGTCACCGAGCCGCTCGGGTTCGTCCCGCAGGTGCCGCACACGTACGCGTACTTTGATCTGGACTATGGCATGATGAATGAGGTGCAGCTGAGCATCGCGGAGAGCACGTGCGGTGCCCGCACCGTCGGCTGGGCCAAGGATGTGCCCTACGGCTACAACCTCTTTGGCATCGCGGAGCTGTCCAAGATCGCACTCGAGCGCTGCGACTCAGCGCGGTGCGCAATCCAGACCATGGGCGACCTCGCGGTCGAGTACGGCTTTTTCAGCGAAGACAGCGGCGATCCGGCGGCGCCCGAGTACATCGACTCGGCCGAGGCGCTCGGCATCGCCGACAAGTACGGCGAGGCGTGGATCTTCCATGTGCTCACGGGCAAGAACAACGCGAGCGCGGTGTGGGCCGCGCAGCGCGTGCCCGACGACCATGTGTCCGCGGTCACGAACGCGTTCGTGATCCGCGAGATGGACCTGAGCGACGCCGACAACTTCATGGCGTCTCCGAACGTGCACGCGCTTGCGCAAGAGATGGGCTGGTGGCGTCCCGAGGACGGCGCGTTTGACTTCACGGCCGCCTACGGCTTCCGCGACTTTGACCCTGTGCGTCCGCTGTACACGGGCCGCCGCGTGTGGCGCATCTTTGACCGCGTCGCGCCGTCGCTCCAGCTCGATTCGCGCCTGGGACTTGTGTCGCAGTACGCGACATACCCGTTCTCGGTCAAGCCGGACGCGCAACTGAGCGCGAACGACGTCATGGATCTCTACCGTGACTACTACCAGGACACAGCGTACGACATGTCCAAGGGCATGGCCGCGGGGCCATTCAGCAATCCGATGCGCTGGGATGGCGACAACAAGGGCGTGGCTGGCGGCTGGGAGCGCCCGATCTCAAGCTTCCGCACGATGTTCAGCTTCGTGCTGCAGGCGCGCTCGTTCCTGCCTGACGGCGTCGGCGGCGTTGCGTGGTTTGGTGAGAGCTCGCCGCACTCGACGGTGTACGTGCCGTTCTCGTGCCACCAGAGCAGCGTCCCGAGCGCGTACCTCGAGTCTGTAGGCAAGCAGAGCGTGTTCCATCCCAAGTCAGCGTGGTGGGCGTTCAACTTTGTCAAGAACTGGAGCCAATTGCGCTTCGATGCGATCCAGCGCGACATTGCCGAAAAGATCGCCGAGATCCAGCACGCTGCATTCAAAGCGCGCGCTGCCATGGAGAAGCAAGTTCAAGCGGACTTTGGCAACAGCACGAACGCTACTGCAAGCGCCGCGATCGACGCGTTCCTGGAGAAACACGCAAACGAGTTTGCGGCCCGTGTCGTGGACCAGTGGTGGCAGTTTGCATGGGAGCTTGTTGGGAAGTTCGCCGATGGATACGTCACCACGGGCGAGCGACCTGAAGACATGGCCACGCCCGGATACCCTGCGTGGTGGCTCGGTGCGACAGAGTACGCCAAGTGGCCCAGAGATTCGTTCACGCCCAAGGGGGACATCAAGAAGGATGTGGTTCTTGTTGGAGCGCCTCAACCGCCAACGGCGGATGAACCGAGCGCCACCCCCGCTGCCGTATTGGTGGCTGCGAGCAGCAAGGACGACGGAAACCCGTCGGCTTCGTTCTCATGGAGCCTTGCGGTGGCGCAAGTCGGCGCTGGCGTGGCCATTGGCGTCATCGTGACGGTGGTGGCCATGTGGCTCGTGGAAAAGCGGCGCCGATCCGGGTACGAAGCCCTGCTGTAAGGCCGCAGAGCAGAGCCCTGATACGTGGCTTTGCGCCACTTCGAGAGTGTTCAGAGCGACATGGTTTACACAAAAGAAAACAATGTGGTCTCTGTTTTGGCTTGAAGTTACGTAGTAAGTTAGTCAAAGTTTTGTCTCTATGGGCTCTAGTCAAATCCTAGGAAATTGGTTATGCGGAGTTAGAACTTTCTCCCGAATCGCTCGCTTCGCTCACGCGATCGCTGCTCGCCACGGCCTCGGCGGTGAGACGTCCTCACTGGCGAGCGATCGCTTTGTCCTCGAGCACTTCGCGATGGCAACGAGCCTCCTTCACGGCGCTCAGCACGTGGCTCGCGTCCGCCTTCGCGCTTGTTGAAGTCGCGGCCGCCTTCGCGATTGTTGAAGTCGCGACCGCCCTGGTAGCGCGTTCGCGGAGGCGATGCCGACGACAAGGCTTCGTTGCGGCGAGAAGCTCGTGATGGACGATCTTCGAAGCTTCGAGGCTCAAAACCGCGTCCACGACGACGCTCTTCCGAGTGGAAACGTTCCCGTGGAGCTGAGTCACTTCGACGCGCATCCCGTCGCTCTCGGTCGCCGTCACGACGGCCAAAGGAAGACTCGTCCGAGCCGAATCGCGTGGCGGACGCAGGCGCCGAGTCACTGCGACGTCCACCGCGTCGTTCGCTACCTCGGCGTGCAAATCGTTCGTGTGATCGCGACGAGCCCCATCGCTCCACTTCTTCTGGAACAGGAGAACCTGGCTCGCCAAAGTTGCGCGGCTCGCGGCCGTATCGCGAACTGGAGGCTTCCGTCGTCGACGGTCGTCCTCTCGGTTCGCTCTCGCTGTGCCGTGCTCTTCCTCCGCGAGCGCCACTGCCGCCGCTCGAGGACCCGCCAAACTTGCCTCGGTCTTGCTGCGACGCTGGTTCGAGGCCCCTCACGCCAAGCAAGCCCATCTTGCGCAGGATCTTCTTGTCCAAGCGTGGCGTCTCGTCCAAGCCCACGAGATGGCTGTAGTGCTCTGCGAGCTCCACGAGCGTCTCCTTGTCGAGACCGAGCTTCTTCTGGTTGGAGTTGTAGAACCCGAGGAACGCCTGGTACGATTGCTGCGCCGATTTCTCCAATTCGCTGCCTGGTTTCAGCTGCGCGAGCGCCTGTGTCGTGTGGAACGCCTTGCCAGCCACGTCCGCTGGAATCTCCTTCTCCGTGAGCGGCAAGTCCGCCAGATCCTTCAAGAACGGCGTCTCGAAATCCGTGAGCACCAGCACGCCGCGACCTTCCATGCCCGCACGCGCCGTACGACCCAGCCGATGGATGTACTGGTCGCGGTCCGTCAGACCAACCTGCAGCACGAGCGACACGTCCGGGTAGTCAACGCCACGCGCCGACACGTCGGA
>JAADVP010000430.1:0-21835 GCA_023335675.1 Globisporangium solare | reverse complement strand
GGCATGCTGCTTTGTTTCAACAGAAATAAAAAAAAATGCAAGAAAAGTTGCTTTTATAATCACTTTTGTATCTGTTCTTATACTTATGGCGGACTCTTAAAATTTATACGCATTTCCTGTGGACTGTGTTTTGATTGAGACGCTGAAAATTCAGCACAAGAATATCCCGTATAACTTCTCTACGCTTTCAACTTTTCAGCCTCCCATTCGCAAAATTAGAGGAAAAAAATACATTTTTGACTTTTTGCCTGCTCTTAAACTTTTGGCGCGCGCTGTAGAAAAAAGTGTATGCTGGCAAAGAAATGGATACAAAAACACCCGTTCTTAGCACCATCGAGCCAGTTGCTTTATTGCACCATGCAGAAACCTTCTTCTGAAGCATACTGACAACCCTTGTGCTCTATTAGTGAGGCCCAATTCCCTGGTATTCAATATGAAGGGTGAAACTGTTGTTTTAGCCTTGTGCCAGTGCGGTGCAGAAGTGTGTCCAAAATTTTACCCGTTATGGGAGGGACGAAGAGGAAAAAAAGGTTAGGAAGAGTGGGAGAGGAACCCGAATCCCGCATCGCATGCCTAAACATTATCTCATAATAACTACTCCACCATCCTTGAGTTATCCCCATCTCAGCTTCACATGTGGGACGTCGTATATCACTATTAACAGGTATATCTGCAGTATATATTGCTCAATAATGTTTCTATTCCCACCGCCACATCCATTTATACAGTTCAAATGCATAATTTTACCATCCACCATGCGTTGCTTTAGCAAACATTCGAACGACAGGTGGCGGGCGGTCCAGAGCCAAAAAAATCCGCCAAACCGCCTGCCTGCCGTTGCAGCAAGCGCGGGGGGAGATGGAGGCGCGTAAAGGGATGGCGCGTTCGTTCCAAATGCGCGCATTTTTTTCTTTTCCCCGCGCTAAAAGACCGAGAGAGAGAGCGAGTGCATGAGCGGGCAGGACGCGTTCAAGGGCGCGCTCGGATGGGACGACTGGGTCTGGTGGTCGATCATCGGCGGCGTCGGGCTGTTTATCCTGCTCACGCTGCTCTGCTGCTGTGTGTGCGTGCAGCGCGCCAAGCGCAAGGGCCGCGCCGAGGCGCTCGCGTCCGTGCAGGCGCGCCAGCGCGAGGAGCAGCAACGTGAGGAGGCGCAAGTGCGCTACGCGCAGGCCCAACAGGCGCGCTACGGAGCGCCCGCGCCGCCGCCGGAGCAGTCGTACAAGTATTCGCAGCAGCATAACGCGCCGCCGCCGCCCGCCCAGTATGTGCCGCCCCAGAAGAAAGCGTACGGACCACAGGTCAAGGCGAACGCGTACGCGATGCCGCCGCAGCAGCAGTATGACCAGTACGGACAGCCAGTGTACGGACACCCGCAGCAGCAGCCGTACGCCCAGCAGCAGCAGCAATACGGACAGTATGTGCCACCACCGCAGCAGCCTCAGCAACAGCAGTATGCTGCTCCGGCACAGCAACAACAACAGCAGCAGCAATATGCTGTTCCCGCGCCGCAACAGCAGCAGTACGCGGCGGCGCCAAAGAAGCAACCAGCGGGATACTACGAGCAGCAAGCGCCGCCACCAGCTGCTCCAGTGCCTCCGCCACAGGACCAGTATAAGCGGCCGTACGCCAAGCCAAAGCCATGGCACGCTGCGGCCTCCAAGGCCGCGCCTGCGTCTCCTGTGGCGGTGTACCCGGAAAGCCTCGCGGGCTTTTCGGACGACGGCGACCACCACTCAGGTCTCCACGGCCACGACTTTGTCGCCGTCACATCTCCAACGGGAAGAGATCCGGCGTTGACCGCGTCGGTTGTGAGCAAGATGACGCTGCGCGATCGCATTGATGCGCTGCGAGAGGGTAGCGTGCATGACAACCACTCGCGCGTGAGCACCGACGCACACGACCTCGAGGCGCCTCCGATCGGCGCGGGCCGACGCTCGCTGGTGCTCGCGGGCACCGTGCTCTCGGAGAACTCGCCCGCGTCGTCGGCATCGGGCTCACCGCGCAAGCAGAAAGCGGAGGAACGGCACTCGCTCTTGCACAAGACGCCGCACCAGGTCGCGTTCGAGGAGCAGGCAAAGTTCAAGACCGCGCGCAGCGGCTACAGCAGCAGCGACGGCAACGAGCACTCGTCGAAGCTGGCGTCTACCTCGTACTCGACGGGCCAGTTCGACGACGCCGAGAGCGCGTGGGCCCACGAGCCGGCTGCCACCAGCAGCGCATCGTCCTACACGGTCGATTCCACGACACAGCCGGCGACGCGTGCGCGCATCAAGTCGAGCGAGTCGACGTCGAGCCGCGGCTCGGTCGAGTTTTAAAATAAGAAGACGTGCACGAAGTCAGCGAACGTAAAGCGTAAGTTGTCGGTGCTCAAAATTGTGCGCCAGCAGCAGCAGAATATACCCATTTTTGTATCTTGTTGTACATTTTTTATATGCTTCTTCTCGAGCGGCTCACGCGTGGATTTTCGTTACTTCCACCAGCTTCGAGGCCCGCCACTGGAGAGCGGCGCGCCCCCGGAAGACAGCGGCGCATGCGGACTCTGCGGCTTGCTCTTCATTTGGCGCAGCCCCTCGGAGAAGAACGGACTCAGGTACCCACTGGTGCTTCCAGTGTCGCCGAATGCCGACCTGCTGGTGTGACTGCTGGTGCTGCTGCCGCTGTTGGCGAACGCGACGACGCGATCTAAAAAGCCGTGGAAGCTCAGTGTGTCCAGCACGAAGGGCTCGGCGCTCTGCATACAAGCGAGTGCACATGGATTAAGTCAAATGAAAGGCAAAGTTCGGCATGTGCAATGCGCGAAACTGCGTACCGACTCAATGGCGTCGACGGTCCGCAGCTCAGGAAGCGAGTTCGGCCGCTTTGCGTGCGGTTTGACCATGTCGCGCTTGTTGCCGATAACGAGCTTTGGCAGCTCGTGCAGCTACAGCCACATGGCCAATCCCACAATGAGTGCGTTCCTTCATGCTGTGGCAAATACGGGAGCAGGCTCGTACCGATGGGAAGTCGCCCGAGCGCGCGGACGGCAGCGGCGGCACCACGCGGCCTTTCATGCGCTGGACCAGCACGAGCTCTCTACAACGTGGGCATTGGGTCATGGCGCACACCACAGTTAGATCGTGAGCATTTTCGAAATAGTAGATAATGCAATTCACGTACTGGTGCCATGCCTTGAGGTGGTCGTAGGACCGCACGTTGCTCAGATCGTGCATAAATATCACGCCTGCAGGGATCGCCGCACAGCATTGCCATATAGTCAGCGTCGGTGATCTGCATCTAAGCGCTTGCATATGTATATAGTTCACACGCTGAACGCGCCTTGGACGTCGTGGTAGAACATGGCGCGGCTGATCTCGTACTTGGGGTGGCCGCCGACGTCGATAAATTCAACGTACACCTCCTTCTCCGCGCCGTACGCCTCGCGGCTCTGGCGCAACTGCGCGTACACACAAAGCGCAGCATTCATACAAATGCAAGCGCATAAAGAAAAAGAAGAAGCGCAATGTGCGCTTTGCATGCGCTTTGTGTCGCGACGTACCAGCACGTGGACGTCGCAGCCTGTGGTCCACCGATGCTGCGGCGCAGCCCCGGCGCCGTCGCCCGGGTCTCTGCAGATGGCGCGCAGCAGCGTTGTCTTGCCGACGCCCGAGTCGCCCACGACGAGCACGCGCACGCTCGGGATTTCCATGACGTTATGACGTTGCGGACGTTGTTGCGTCCCTCTTTGGCGGATGCATTTCCCTCTCTTCACGCATTTTTATCCATTCCCCTTTTTGAAAGAATGAAACTGCAGTGCTGTGGAATCATTCATGGATGCAGGATCCTGTGATAATGCATGCATCGAGTCAAGTGTCACTGTATAGGTTGACGAATACCTTTGTCCCTGTTCTGCATCGCATAATATGCATTATAAGAGGGTTTCCTGATTCCCTTCATCCTTTTTTTTTCAACACCACAATAGATCGGAGAAAAGCGGCAAAGCGAGCAAGATGGCGGACGAGTGGGGCTACGAGGACGCGCCGGACGACGAGAAGCTGCGCATCGCGCAGCACTTTTTGCTATCGAGTCCCCCGGGACAGATCCACGACGTGCTGCGCGACGTCGCCAAGCTCGTGCCGGCGCGCGTGCTCACGGACGCGGCGCTGCGCGGCGCGCTGCGGGCGTACAACGTCGCGAACACGCTCCCCGTCGACGTCCCCGACGCCGATTACCGGGTGTGCTTGCGCGCTCTGAGGGGGACGATGCGCCGAGTGCACTATGGGAGGGGGTCTAATCTGCGGGCTGTGGGCGCATTGACATTCGTGTAGATGCTGATCTGCGAGGAAGGCGAAGTGGACGCGACGCATTACGTGGACCCGATCGGCAAGCGCGTGTTCGGCGTCGACCACGTCAAGCAGGTACGAGCAGAGCGGCGCTATATAACAAGCGCCTTGTGCCGATAGCTAACGTGTTGTAAACGCGCGTGCGGTGCATGTTGGTTCAGCAAGTTATCCCAGAGGACGTCGCGGAGCTGCCGGCGTCGTTTACGACGTCGTTTGAAAGCGAACGGTACCGGAATCAGTTGATGAGCATGTGCACAGCGCAGAGATAGAACGAGGCGTGTGTCTCATGGCGAATCTGCTTCTATGGACAACAATGGATGCGAACAGATTGCTGGTCGAGAAGGCGCTGCAGTCGTATTTGCAGTTCGAGTACATGCACCAGTAAGTTACTCAAGGCGTGGCTGCACGTTTTTTTAAAGTTAAAATTATGCTTAATGACTGACGGCATCTCTTTGGACTTTGTGCATTGTAGGGGCACTGCGGGCGTGTATGTGAAAGGCACGCACCTCATCGTGAATTTCTGTGCGCAGCGCATCAATTTGCGCAATTTCTGGTGTGTAGCATAGGCCACTCGCGGTGTCAGATATCTTTACGTGCGGCCACTAATCCTATTGCTTGTGGTGATGTACTAACGTGAACAGGAGCGGTCGCTGGAAGTCGCGATGGGAAGTAGATCTGTCAGCGCATCCACTGGCCGTCAAGGGCACCGTTGGGCTCCACGTGCACTACTTCGAGAACGGCAACCTGCAGCTGCAGAACGAGAAGGCGATCGAGGCCCAAGAACTGCACGTCGAGGCGGCCACGGCGCTCGGCGACGCGCTGCTCCGCGTGATCAAGGACGCCGAGGACGACCTGCAGACCAATCTGGAGGACATGTACATCAATATGTCGCAAGAGACGTTCAAGGAGATGCGGCGCGTGATGCCCAGTAAGTGCGGCTTGTGGGCGCGTTCATGGGCTTGCTGTTTGATTCGATTTGATTTGATGCTGTTGTTGTGTAGTCACCCAGACGAAGATGGAGTGGAATTTGCACGCACACCGCACGGCGCGCGGTCTCGGCGGCAAGTAAGCCGGCAGTTGGATACCGAGCAGCCCGCTTTCATTGTTTTTGTGTTTAAAGAAGCGGCGCCACGAAGAGAAACTCGTTGCCTCAGCAATAAGAAGAGAACAAGAAAGGAGTTGAAATAGCTTACCCTGTGTGTGTGTATGTTCGAATCGCTGGCGTATTCGTTTTCGCAGACAGCAACATTGCTACTCGGTCGTCGCTTCTAGCGCTTCGAGCATCGCCACTTCGCCGGACTGGAGATTCGCGAGCTGCCACGAGAGTTTCCAGATGTGCACCGAGCCGCTCGCGTCCCCAGCAGCGACGAAGTTGCGTTGCCGCGGGTTGAAATCCAGACTAAACATTGGCAAGCTCGGCGTTTTGGACGACTGTGGCGGTTGTGCAGCAGACAAGGACGTTGATGATGGCGCGATGGGGTCCTTCCCGCTGAACACGGCGACGGGGTTCACGCGGTCGGCCTTGAGGTCGTAGACGTACATGTTCCCGTCCTCTGCCGCGACGCCAAACACCATGGGTCGCGTCCTCGACCACTCGATCGCATACAGATACGCTGACGACAGCGTGACTTCCAACGACAGCACGGGCTCTCGCTGCGCATAACTGTAGACGCGTGCCATGCCGTCCGACGAGCAGCTGAGGAACACGCTCTTGCGGAACGGCGAGAAGCTCACGCCGTACACTGGTCCACCGTGCTGCTCAAACGCGAAGTCCATTGCGCTCGGGTACAGCGAGTTTGGGTCCAGCTTGGCTTCGTAGACCATCGCGAACGTGATCTCTTTGGTTTTTTCTCCATGGCGTAGAGCTCGACCTGGCGGCGAACCGCGGGGATGCGCTGCGACGGGAGCTTCCCGGCAAGCCGCGCAGCCGTCGCAGTCCATTTCTTCTCGCCCTTGAAGTCCGAAGACCGCGCCATGCCCTTCGAGAAGCAACGCGTGACGGCGCCGCCTTCCGAGCCGACGACAAACGATCGACTTGTCTTGTCGTTCGAGCAAAAGCACAGCGATTTGCCGCCGATGACGTATCCTTTCCGATCCGTGGACCCAGAAGTCACGTGCGCACTGCTGTTGCTGTTGTTGCTTGCTGATGCGCCAGGCAGATGCATGACGTAGCCCTCGACAGGGTACGCGAGTTTGTCCTTGAGACGCCAGACCAGCACTTTGCCGTCGCCACTCACGCTCGCGATCTACAGTCCGTGCAAACAGCATCCAGAGAGAGAGAGGCTCAGGATTTATGCATCCACGCAGCATTGCAAACATCGACGCACGTTGTATTCCGCGGCTTGGACGTCGTACACCCACGCGACTTTGGTCACGGGCTCGCAGTGGAAATAGTCGCCGATGCCCGAGGCGTAGAAGCGATACTCGTCTGGCTCGGTGTCCCACACGAACACCTCGCCGTTGAACGAGCCCGCGGCCACGAGCAACGGATTCTTTGGATGGAATGCCACGCACATCAAGCCGCTCTGCAACGGATCCAAGTCAGAGAGATGTGAGTCTTTTCCAGAGCGCTATTTCTCGATTCTCCAGCATGTGGAAAAGCGCGCGCCGAGGTCTCGAGCACGAGCGTCGGCTTTTGCGGGTTGAAATCCGCATGGAACACGCTCCAGAGGCACAGCGCCGAGCGGTAATTGCACCAGCCCGTGTGGTCAAAGCGGCCGTAGGCGACAGCGATGGCGGACCCCGTCACGTTCCACGACACGCCCGTGCACGACAGCTTGAGCGACGACGACGCCAGAGGCTCGGTCTTTTTCGCAATGCTGCTTGTGCTAGCGGCTACATGGAAGCACGGTGCAGCAGGATGCGACGTTGGTTCGTAGGGCAATACGGTCGATGCGCATACCTTGAGGCTGCGCCTGCGCGAAGAACGCGTCATAGTCGAACTTCAACTGGAAGAGCTTGGCGATGTTGGTCTCAGCCGAGGCCTCCAGGTACTTCTCAAAGCCTACGACAGCGCGCAGCATGAGTGGAGTGATGCAGCATCCATCGGCTTTGGGCTCTTCGGGACCTGCAAAGTAGGCGCTCGTGGAGCCGTTGGCGGCCAATTCGCGCAGCATCGTCGGGCCGACGCGCTCGAGACTCTCGAGCACGCCGTGCTGCGTGGCGTCGTCTTCGTCCGTCGCATCCTTCTTGTCCTTCTTGGCACTGCTGTTGAAGGCGGCGGTCGCCTTTGGGTCCGTCTGCGTGGACCCGTCGGCGAGTCCGAAGCGCGGCTCCGTGCCGCTCTCCGCGTACTCGATGGGCGCTGTCGCCGTCGCCGCGTGCGCCGTCGTCTTGGTGCATCTGCTCTTGAAGCCGATGCTGCCGAGCACCACGTCCTGGAACATCGTGGGCTCTTCTTTCTCTCAAATGGACAGACCGCAACGGAGACGACCAGTCGCGCCAATGGATCTTATTTATTATAATAGCAAAATGCACACATCTATCTAACTACCAGGACACGCTGGCGGTGTCGGTGCCGCAGCCGGCGTCCGGGCCGCAGCCGACGCCGCTCGAGGAGATCGGGGTCGGCGCCTTGCCGCGCATCGCCGCACGGAAGAGGTCGGCCTTGTATTTCTTGAAGAGCGACTTGAGGCCGCCGCCGTTGAGGAAGTTCTCCTCCACTTGCGTCAGCGTGAACGTGACCTTGTGGTCCTTCACGCTCACGTAGCGGTTGCGCAGATCCACTGTCACTTCTTCGCCCTCTTGCGCGAGCTCGTGGAACTTCTCGTCCGTCACGACGATACCCAACAACGCGTTGTTCGGCTGGTTGCGCGCGTAAATGTACGCAAACGACTTGGCAATCACGGCTTGCACACCCACGGCCTTCAGACAGATCGCGGCTTCTTCGCGCGACGAACCACTGCCGAACGCCGTTCCGGCAACGATGATGTTGAAGCCCTCGCGCACCTTCTGTGGGAACTCAGGCTTCACGTACGCGAACGACTTGCTGGCGAGCACCTCCAGTTCCGTCTCGCACTCCTTTGGCCACAACGGCGACTCCTTGTTCAAACCCATGAACTGCGCTGGAATCACGGCGTCCGTGTCGATGTTGTCACCAAACACCTGCGCCTTTCCCTTGAACAATGGCGACAATTCCGATTCAATGGCCGCAACAGCCGCTTGCTCTTGCGCGATCTGCACATCTTGGTCGCCCTCGCCGGCGAGAGCAGGCTTTGGTTCCACGACCGCGAACGTTGGCTTGGCTGGGTCCACTGGCGCATCCAACCAGTTGCGGTATCGGTTGAAGTCTTCCTTGCTGATCTTGTTGATGTATGGCGTTGGGTCCGTCACCGTCATGTCGAAACTCGACGCAGCGACAACGGCAGCAGACGACAAGTTACCGATGGAGCCCTTGCCCATGCGGTTGCGGAAGTTGCGGTTCTGACTCGAGAGCCACACCTCGTTCTCGCCCGCAACATCTGCGCCGATACCGACACAGTAACTGCACGATGGCACACCGACCGTGAAGCCCGCTTCTTCGTAGATGCGCACAAAGCCGAGCTCTTTCAAGCGTGCAATAATCTCGAGACTACCTGGCGTCACACGGCGGTGTCCCTTTGGCGAAGGACGCTTGCCTTCCAGCATCGCTTGCTGCAGCACCAAGGCGCCCAAAATCAGATCTTCCTGGGTCGTCGTGCACGCACCGATGAAGCAACCGTCGAGCTCCATGCCGATCTTTTCCGAGACCTTGACACAGTTATCTGGCGATGGGTACATCGCGATCAGTGGCTTCACGTCCGCAAGGTTGATAATGTGGTGCGCGGCGTAGTTGCATCCTTCGTCTGCGCGGAAGAACAGCGCTTCATCAAAGTGCGAGTCGCGACCTTCAAGAACACGCTGGGTGATCTCGTCGGCTTCAAACACACCCGCGATACCGCCGAACTCGGTACTCATGTTCGCAATCGCGAAACGCGCATCATCAGACAAGTGCTTCAAACCCTCACCACCGTAGTACACGCAACGCTCGAACGCGACCGTGTTACGCTTCAGCTCGCCCAGGATGTGCAAGATCACGTCCTTTCCACCGATACCGAACGCTGGCTCCCCCACAAACTCAATGTACGCGACTTCCGGCACCTTGAACCAGGTCTGACCCGTCACGAGCGGCATGACGACGTCACCGGCACCAAGACCCGCCGCAAACGAACCCATACCTCCGGCACTGCACGTGTGCGAGTCGGCACCAATCACAATCTGTCCCGGTTGCGCACGCTTACGCGCAAACTCGGTGTGCATGATCGTAGTGTTTGGGCCCCAGAAGTCCGTGAGCCCGTGCTCTTGCGCAAAGTCCGACGAGAGCTTGATCAGCGCCTGCTGCTTGGGCTGGTCGTTCACGCGCGGGTCGACCGTGTGGTCGAGCGCGAGCCAGAAGCGGTCGGGGCGGTGCAGCTTCGGGCGGCCGATGGACTTGTGCATGACGTCCATGGCCTGGAACGTGAGTTCACTGGCGATCGTCCAGTCCGCCTGCACGCACACGACGTCGCCGACCGTCACAAACGGCTGCTGCAGCCCCACGGCGTGGTGGCACAGGATCTTCTCGATCACGTTCATCGGCGGGATCTTCGTCTCGGCCATCGTTCGTCTTCTCTTCTCGGTCGCTTGTGTCGTCGCGCGGAAGATGCAGATATGGGGGCAGCAGTCCGGTGGTCCTTTGCGCGCTCCTTCCGCGTTGAAGCGCAGAATGCGGAATGCAGGCACGTTTTGGGGGGTCTTTTTACGCCGTTTTCGGGTCTTTTTACGCGTTTTTACGACTTTTTACGCGCGTCGTTTGCGCATTCGAATGCACCAAGTGACGTTCACTCTCGTCCATGCGACGAGGCGCAGCACACACGCGAAACGACAGATTGGAAGAAACCGAAATTGCTGGTGGTGGCAGCGGACGCGAATGCGCAAAACACGCACCACGTTTCTGGTGCGATGACGCGGAAAGAGGGACCGAGAGATTGATCGCCAGTAAAGAGCAGCACAACAGGTGCGGGCGACGAGGCACTGAGGGATGCAGTTGAGCAGAGATTCAGACGCTGTGCGAGTGCTCGATCGATTGAGTGGGCGTCCAAGACTGTCAACATGTGGATCCATTATTCGTTTGTCTGGTTTTGGAACCACAATATATGCAAAGGCACTAATCTTCGGCTGTTGCCGCTTCGTTCAGTTCTTGGCGCAACACGTCATTCTGGCCCGTAGCAAACGCGCGCTATTGCGACACCGGAACAAACTGAAGTGCGATCCGCGGGAAGCTGGCGTTCACAAACATAGCCAAACTGCTGCAGGCAACTATCCTCGATGCTGCTGTACAGTATTGGGCTTGCAGCCGGTGCTGTCCAGGCGCAAGAGCACTGGACTCTCTCGTCGAGCGCATCCATCGTGGATGGGTTGCGAGTGGGATTTGATGCACTGCCGTCGTTTGCGCATTCAGTTCGTTCGACCTGATCTGTAAATGTGCCACATGTGACAAAACTCTGCAGGCTCATGCCATCTACTGAATCCACTCAAATACTAGCCTCCAGTGCAATATTTACCGTAGCCACTTGAATGCAAGGATGGTGACTCGATTTTTACATGTGCGTGGTGCGGTAATTACGGCACTCCATCTGCTGTCCTGTTTATGACACCCCCACCCACCGCCACCTACCATCATGGCTTGTCGTTGCCAAGCACGTTCCACTTACCCCACCCGCTTCACAACCCCTCCACTATCAGCTGTACAATTTTATCACATCTGATTTCTTCTTACATAGAGGTTTTTCACATATTGTAAGTTCCATACAACATTATTTAAAGAGGATACCAGGCACTTGTACACGATGCTGAAAGCGCGCACTTAGTCGCCCACTTAGCTGGCGTGACCACCCAGCGCGACGGACGGCCCGTGTTGAAGCTCTTCCACCACCACCAAGTCGAAGTCGAAGTCGAAGTCGCCGGCGCAACCGCCAGTCATCATCCATCTTCAATACCGCCGCGTGCCCCGGAAGCGACCCCCATGAGCCAGCAAGCGAGCGCCAAGATCGACGCTGGCGTGATCGCCGAGCCCTTCTCCGTCGCTGTGCGCGAGTACATCGCCCACGAGATGAGCGGCCACGGCCCCAAGCTCGTGGGCCTCTTGGCGCACGGCGATCCGGCCGCCAAGAAGTACGCCGAGTGGACCGGCAAGGCCTGCAAGCGCGACGGTACGTGCTGAATGGTTGGTGTTGGTGTGGTGTGTGCGTGTGCTCACGAGTGGCAATGTGTATATGCATGCAGGCATCCGGTACGAGCTGCGCGAGGTCGAGAAGGACGATCTGCTGGAGGCGCTCGAGAGCGCCAACCACGACCCGGACGTCCACGGCATCATCGTGTACTACCCGTGCTTCGGCATCTTCCCGTCGTTCTTCGGCGGCACCATGGACGACTTTCTGCGCGACAGCATCTCCATCAAGAAGGACGTCGAGGTTCGTGATGACTAACTTCAAAAACAGAAATGGCTCGGGGATGATGACACTGACGCTGTGCTTTGCATGACAGGGTCTGTGCCAGTTCTACCGCGGCAACTTGTACCGCAACATCCGCTACGTGGACGACGAGAAGACGCAAAAGTGCGTGCTGCCGTGCACGCCGCTGGCGATCGTCAAGACCCTCGAGTACCTCAACGTCTACGACAAGACGTACGTCATTGATGCGCTCCTTGCTGGTCCTCGACGCGTTCCAATAGCTCCTCACCACTGCTTGTGTATGTGTGTGCTTCTTGCCTTGCAATTCTCTCCAGTAAGCCAGTGGGCAGCCACTTGTCGGGCATCAACATCACGGTGATCAACCGCAGCGACATCGTCGGCCGCCCGCTCGCGGCCATGTTCGCGAACGACGGCGCCGACGTGTACAGCGTGGACATCGACTCGCTCTACCTCTTCCGCCGCGGCAAGCTGATCAAGACCGAGGAGACCCCGGAGACGGCGTGCAAGAAGTCGCGCGTGATCATCACGGGCGTGCCGGTCAAGAGCTACAAGCTGCCGCTCGAGTGGGTCTCGGAGAACACGGTGGTGATCAACGTCGCGAGCTTCAAGAACGTGGACGAGGAAGCACTGCTGCAGATCCCGGGCGTGCAGTACGTGCCGCTCGTGGGCAAGGTCACGGTCGCCATGCTGCAGCGCAACCTCCTGCGCCTCTACGAGAACTTCCACATGAAGCCGAAGAAGGTCTGGCAGTAAGCGCATTGCGCGTTGTCTGCTGACAATGAGCAGCGCACACACGCTTGCTTGCAACCAACAAACCCAATCCATAAACGCATACACGCTTTTTATATATGTCAAAACCGCACACACATATGCACAAACTCGCCTTTGTCGTCGGTAGGAAAGCAAATACTTGGGTCTATTACGTGGCGGATACCATTTCTACGTAGCGCGAAAATTGGTCGAGTCTATGGGCTCTTCATGTTCTCAAAGCTGGTACGGATCCGTGTACGAAAAGTTCGTGAACACTTGGCTCTTGCCGAGTGGCACGCTCTCAACGACGACCGAGTCCACTGCGTCCTGGCGCTTGAAGAACTCGGGCACGTTGTTCACTTCGCCGTCCTTGCGCACGATCGGGCGGAACGGCACGTCGGCGTCGCGCTTGTACAGCTTTTCCCAGTCCGTCCTGGCGAAGAATGGGTGCTCCATGATCTCTGCGCCGCCAATTGGTCCCGAGCCTAACCGTTTCGATGGATCCTTGCACAACAGTCCGCGGAGCAGCGACTTGGCTTCTTCGGAGAACTCGGTCGGTAACCGCAGCGGAAGCTTGACGATGTTTTCAAAATTGCGTTTCCGATTCGAGTTGAAAAACGGCGTGTACCCGGCAAGCATCTCGAAGATGAGCACACCGAGAGACCAGTAGTCTGCAGCTTTCCCGTAAGGTACGCGGCGAATGAGCTCTGGCGCAATGTACTCGGGGGTGCCGCAGAATGTGGACAAGCCATCTTTGCTGTCGAAGTTGTCTCTGGAGAGCCCGAAATCTGTGATCGCAATGAAACCTTGGTCGTCCATGAGCACGTTCTCCGGCTTCAGATCTCGGTACACGATGTTGTACGTGTGCAAGTGGGTCACCGCGAGGACGAGCTGGGCCGCATAGAACCGCGCGCGACCTTCGTCAAAGTTGATCGCTCGCCGCAAGTGAAAGTGCAGGGTCCCGCCATTGTAATAGTCCATCACGAAATACAGCTTGGACTCATTCTGGAACGCATATCGAAGTTTCACCATGAACGGATGGTCGATTTCCTGGAGGATACGTCGCTCGGTTTTCGTGTGCTCGACTTGGTTTTTCGCGAATACTGCAGCTTTCTTAATCACTTTCATCGCATACACTTTGCCACCGCTGATGATCGACTCGTACGAGTTTGCCTGTGCACTGTTTGTCGGAGACTGTCCTCGTTTCTTTCGACGAACGAGCATGACTTTACCGAAAGCTCCTTTTCCGACCACGCGCAGCAGCTGGAAATCCTCAATGGTGACTGCCTCTGGTGGACGTGTGGACTCGAGCTCTTCAGGGCACGACCGAGAGGATTGACGGTGCAGCTTGTTCGAGCCATACGACGCTTTCCGAGATTGTCCACCTGCCGGCGAGCTTTTCACCCGCTCGGTGTGTCGTGCGCGTTGCTGCATCTCCTCTTCTATTAATGCGTTCAGGCGCACGGTTTTCGCTGCCGTGCGTTGGTATCCGTACGCGCTCGGCGACGCCAGAAACTCAAACACGTCCTTCAGCACTGCTTTGGCCGTAAATGCTGGGCTCTTGCCTGGACCTTCGCATGGACCTGCCGAAAGGCACAAACAACCAAAGGTCATGAGCTGAGATGCCGACGGCGCTTGGTTCTGGTAGCCTCCTTCGCTGTCGTCCGTGCTGGCGGTGTTGTAGGACGACCCGCTGTCGCGGTCCGGGTTCATGAGATCCGTGTCCAAGGGCTCGCTGGATCGGATCCAGCACACGCAGTGCTGCGAGAACCAGCGCTTGAAGCCCGGGTTCCACTTCGGATCGATCTTGTGCGACGACTCAATGAACGCGACGTTGCCCAACCGATTCTTGAGCTCATACTTATATTGGTCGATCAGGTTCGTCACGAGCTGGCCGCCGTACCCGTACGCGATGAAATGGATCTTATGCGCCGCGGACGGGAAAATGTATTTCTTCCAAACGTGCTCGCAGTGCTCTTCTTGGGTCGATGAGCCGTGGATCGGCAATTTCTCAGGCTCGCCGTCAGCACCGATCATGACCTGAGTGTTCATGTTTGGGTTCATCACGAGGATGCCGTACCCGGCCTTGATCGCGGCCTGGAAGTACGGGATCATCGAGCCGACAGTCACGCCATCGTGCAGAAGCAGACTGCGGCTCCAGATGCCGCAGCTCAGACCGCGGGAGCTACACACGAACACGAGCAACTTTTCCGCGATGCCAAAGTTCTCGGACGTGTGGAAGATGCACCGCGGGATATCCGAGTCGACCATCATGCGGAAGCCGTCGGCAGTCGAGCAGATGCTGGACGATGACGACCGCACGCTGCTGCCGGCGCTGTACATGCTCATGTTCGGGTTGAACGACGACACGACCGAGCTGCGGTCCTCCTCGAGCGCCGGGATCGCCTGCTCGATGAACTGAAACTCGCGCAGCATGCGCGAGTGCACGTACTCGATGAGCCCCTTGAGCACTTTCTCACCGTGGTCGCGCATCTCGTCCTTGGTGATGCGCTCGTTCGTCTGCTTGTTGCGCACTTCGCCCTTGTCGTTCATCTCGAAGCGGTCGTTCGCCCACTCAGCCGTGTGCACAGGCGGCATCGAGTCTTCCGAGATCGTGTCCATTTCCCTATTGGCCACATTGCCCATGTTCACAATGCGCATGCCAATTAGCATTTTGAACGCCGTTGGATAGCCGCTCCGCATGCGTTTGACGCTGTCTCCCTTCTCTTTTTCTCTTGCTTTTAAAATAATAATATAAAGCGCAATATTCTTTTTTTCTTCTATAGAAAGGGAGCGAACGGGGCGGAGGGGAGCATGCAAATCGTTTACGCACTATACGAAAAATAGCACGTACCATAGCTTAGGAACAGGTCTGCGCGCGACGCTGGCGGCGCTGTTGACGCCGTCGACGACGGGAGAGAGCGATACCGAGCCGGGGCTGCTGCGCGCGTTGCCGTTCGAGCCGCTCCTCTTGCGCGTGTACGTGTGCTGCCACTTGACCTTGATCATGCTTGTCTTCGGCTGCTACTACCTTCGTTGTCCGCGGATCCCACTCGTAGTCGCCGCGCGCGCTTTCGCTCGCTGTTTACGCTCTCTCTCTCTTTCTCTCTTCGTTGAGCGCTGCGGACCGCGCGCCAAATCGCCAACTGACGCCTCGCTCAGCGCAATGCGGACGCTCACTCGTTCTCGCAGAAAGAATCCGAGTGCGCGACTGAATATTCCCGCGCGCGACTGCAGCGCGCTCTCGCTCGAATACGAGCGCCTGCGAGGGAGAGGAGGATGGACAAACAGACGCCCGCGTTGCGCGGCTGGTCCTCAAGTGCACCCACGCGCGGTTTTCCCGTGATAGCGCGCCCTAATGATGGCGGATTGGGATCTGAACGGATTTAGAGGGGATTTAACTGCGGCGCATGTGCGCCGTCGCACCGGCATACAAAAAGCAAGACGAAGGAATGGCTTCTTTCCCGCACGCACTTGAGCGAACCGCATCTCCATATAGTCAACACTTTGTTGTAGATAACCTCTCAGAATTGTACGTAAAGGATGTGAAGAGAATTTAATTTTTGTATTCAAACCTGGTAATTGGTGTACTGTCAAATTCGGTATATATTCTATAAAGCATGCACCGCGATGATGACTACGGGGAGACTGTTCTGAACATACGTCACTGTCTATCCCCCAATCGCTAAAGTAGCACCGGATAGCTGTCTCGTACTGTACTGCACCCAGGAAGTCAGACCAGGTTACACCAGCTGGCACTCGTGATTTGACTGCCTATCCGAAGTTTAGTCGTAAGACTAAAAATCAACAATTTTAACGCCCTCTTTATCCGGATTATACACTATTGAACGCTCTCCAATTAAAAAAGCAAGGCACTTTTCCGGATTATACAGGACCGAGAACAGCTCGGTCACTGCATTGTGAGCAACAATTGACGAAAATCCGGTGGAAAGCAGCGACATAAAAGGAGCCTGCGACAAGGCGCGTATACTTTTACACACACCAAAGGCAGCAATTTGCACATGGTTTTCTTTCGCATATTCCGTCGACGTGCATATGCGATGACTGTGCCCTGCTTATCTTATTTCAGCCCACGTTTATTAAATCCATATTTTTTTGCTTCATCTGCAGACGTCCGTGACACCAAAAAGGCTTCGAAACGGCGCAATGCTCCTCGTGCCACGCTGTGGAGAGGAAGGGCCCTCCCTCCACACACAGTAAGAGCCGCGTAGAAAGGGTCCAAGTGCTGTAGCCACCTGAGTGTGACAATCCGAACGCGCATAATGTTGCAACAAATATATTCGTTTTGCAATATTTTCAGTACAATGCAATCCTATAATGCAACTGCGCTCAGTTAATTGCTCACAAAATGACTCTTTTAAATTCATATAAATTATAAGGATTTATAATATTAACACACACACACGCACAATAACTCCATAGACACACCTCGCTGCGTCCAAATGGCTCCATCGCCTGGCGTCGTTCAGTCCGCGATGAGCGACACCATGCGGTCCCAGAACGTCGTCCGCGGCTGGCTGTTCGACATGGACGAGCGGTCCGAGAGCTCCGTGAACGCGTGGTCCTTTGGGTCTTCGGGGGTGCCGTCGCGCCACGACTCGTACTCGCTGTGCTGCTGCTGACTCGGGGTCGTACTGTTGTTGTGCCGTCCGCCGCCAAGCGTTCGTGCAGTGCTGCTCGCCCTTGCTGAACTGTCGGCAAAGGGCGCGTCCGCAAAGCCAAAGCGGCTGCGCTGGTAGTCATGGTACGGGTTCACGCCGTTGTGGATCATCGCCGCGTAGTTGCGCTTCTCCGCCTCGGTGAGCACCTCGACCTGGTGACGCCACACGACGACCTGCTGCATCAGGCTCTCGACTTCCTCCGAGTGCTCCTCGGCGAGCTTCTGCAGGTACTCGTCGTGCTTGCGCTGCAGCTCGCTCAGCGCGGCGTCGAGTTCCTTCTTCGTCTTGCGCTCGGCAATGAGCTTGGCGTTCTCGATCGATTTGTTCGACTCCCGAACCAAACGCTCCTCGTGCTCGGCCACGCGCTGGATCGCCGTCGCGTGCGCATTCTCCAAGAGCTGATGGAACTCCTGCTTGGAGCTCGCGAGCATCGCATTCGACACTTTGCACTTCTCCTTTGCGCTCTGGAGCTCTGCGTCCCGCGCGGCGAGCTCCTGCCGCAGCTTGGCGATGGCCGCATCCTTCTCCTGCACCACGGCCTTCATCGCGGCCTCGGTGAGCTCGGCCTGGTCCTGTCGCCGCCGACTCTCTCGCTGCCGCTCCTGCAAGACGCCGATCTCATTACGGATCGACGCGTTCTCGACGAGCGCCAGGTGCAGATTGCTGCACAGATCCGACTGCGCCTCCGTCAGACAGTCGAGACTGTGCTCAAACGCCTTGACCGGGTCGCTCTTGCTGCGGCGGCGATACGACGACGGCGGGCCCGAGCCGGACGTCGCAATGGGCTCTTGCTCGGCCAGATCGGTCTCGAGAAACGGACTGTAGTCTGCAGCGTACGCAAGCACGCGAATCCAAAGTCAGCCCGGCGAAGCAGAGCAACCAATATGAACGCAGCAACATGCGAAAAGGTGGCTACTGTACCTTTAAACCAGCGGAAGCACACAGACGTCGGTCGCGACGCCTTCGTGAGCATCTTCATCGCGGCCGAGAACTTGAGCCCGAACGTGCTCTCGTTGTTGATCGAGACTAGCACGAAGCCTTTGCCCAAGTGCTTCTCACTGCGGATTCCAACAGCAGACACAACAAGCGATCAGCATCCACTCAGCGCCATTGAGTTCCTGCTACTAGCTGTTCGCTCACCTTCCGATGCAGCCCAGTCGGGACGAGAAAAACTATAAGACAGAGAGATCAGCAGCATCAACTGTAAGACCAAGCGTCGCCATCGCCCACAAAAAACAAAACAACAAAAATAAAACGCACCACAGGCGGAATGTCCAGCATCGCGGCCTCGACGTCGCGCAGTTTGCACGCGCCAAAGGAAAAGCCCATGGCGCCGGTCGACGTGCTCCACACACCCTGTCCTTTGCGCTCGTTCAGCGCCTTGATTTGCTGCTGCAGCGCAGCGTCGTCGCCCAGCGCGCTTTCGTCGTACTTGAGCCGCTCTTTCTGGCGCAGATCGCGGAGGAAGCTCTGCGTGAGAAACGAAAAGAACCCGCGCGAGACGATGTCGCGCGTCTCGCAGCCAATGTCGTCCCACGAGTAGAGCTCCTCGACCTGGTTCTGCAGCAGCGCGTCGGCAGTCTCGTTGCGCTTCCGACCAAAGAGATCGCCAAACACCGAGCTGAAGATGCCCATCGATTTGCGCGAGTCCACGCTGTAGCGCCGCTGGGACACGGATTGACCTCCACTACTCTTTTGGCTCGACGTCGTCGACACCGAGAGCGCGCCAGGACCAGACGCTGTGGATGGCGTGGCGTTGATGACCGGCGACGACATGGACACTGTGGACGCAACAGACGACCGCGAGCGCACGGTGCTGCGCTCGTGTTGGGCCGACGCGCTCGATCTCGCAGAGACGCTCGAGAGTCTCCGCTCGCGGCCTGATAAGCCCGCCGCCGGACTCAGCGTCTCGTTCGACTCGTCCACGTACATACTCTTGCCTCGCTGCCGTCGGTGCAGCTGTGGGTTGTACAGGAACCGCAGCCGCAGCGGGAGCCCGACGGACCGGAGCTGGCTCAGCACTTTGTCGAACGGTTCGTCGGCCACGTCAACGCCATTGATGCGCACGAGCTTCGCGCCAATCTGGACCTTTGTGAGCGTCGGGTCGAGGTCAGCGACGTCGCGCAAAAAGCCGCTCACCGTCGCGCCAAAGTAGCTGCCGTGCTGCTCGCGGCTCGGCGTGAGGCGCAGCCCGAGCCCCGCGCTTGTCTCGATCGACGAGCGCAGCTTGGACGGGAAGATCGGCGCCTTGGTGAGCTCCACGTTGACTTCCTCGAGCGCGAGCGCAAAGGACGGCAGGCCGCGAAACACGTGCGGAAACGGCGCATTGGCGCCGGCAAACAGGAACGCGCAGAGCCACACGGCCGGCATGGCCTCGGGCGTGTCCATGTACTGCATGAACGCGTGCTGCTGGCTCGCGACGGCGGCCGCGGCGCGCTGCTGGAAGAAGCGCTGCGTGTTCTCGATCACGTCCACGAGCCACGCGTGGAGCTCCACGAGTCGGTCCTTGCACTGCTTGGCGTAAAAGATCTTGAGGTACGCCTGCGAGAGCCGTGGCACGACCACGGACGCCAGCAGCTCGCTCGAGCTCGACACGTAGCGCTGGAAGTGCCGGTACCGGCGGTAGATCTTCCATCTAATAAAGCACATATATACACATGTGAACGAAAGCGCCATATATATATGTACTCGTCGTAGAGGGTGTGCACATACGGCAGCGCACATATACGAATATATATATATATAAACATGCACACGTACGTCTTTTTGTCGCTCTCGTCTGCGCCCATCATGCACTCGAACACGTAGCTGCATAGACACATGACACAGAGAGAGAGAATATAAATTTAAAAAAACACGAGCATTCGCTGGATACAGCAAGACACGCATATGGGGGAAAAACAAAATAGAATATATATAGACGGAAGGCTTACATGTCGACGCTCTCGGGGCTCCGGTAGTAGCCGAGCGGCTTGACGCGGATGCGCTCGTTCACGACGGCCACCGCGAGCTGCTTCCAGTCCTCCACGAGCGTGAACGCGCTGTTCTCCTCGTGCACGAAGGGCCGCGGTACGCCGAGCGCGCGCGAGATGCCGTCCACGAGCGCGCTCTCCATGGGTCGTTTTTTTTCCGCGGTATGTGTGCAAATGCTTGTATTCACGCGGCAGCGCTGGTGGTCAATATGATGCGTGTGTATGTGCGTGAATATGCGTGAATGCTACAACTCGCGCGCCTGAAATAAATTAAAAAAAAAAATACAATCGGAACAGTGGCCCAACGAGACAGTGTGTACCGTGGCTAGAAATGCAAATGCGTACCCAAAAGGCGGGTAAATCCGTAATTTGTGTAAGGCACAGACTACACTAACGGGCAAATAGCTTGTCGCTGCGTATAAAAACTGTAAGTAACAGTGGATACTTTCGTGGGAAGCAGTAAGTGGGTACAGAGAACAGACACACTTGCTTTTTTTTGATATTCTTTCTCTGTATCCAGGTTGCCCACCCTCCCACACACACCATCATCGCCTCGATTGGCCACAGCGAGAAATGAGAACATGACGCTCATCCGTGTCCGCCACCGCCACAGTAGAGAGAGAGAGAGAGAGAGAGAGAGAGCATATTCTGCAATGTGATATGAGGCGGATGCGCTTCATGGGAGAGAGCGTCCGTCGTGCGGCGCTTGACATGCCTATTAAAAATAAATAAATAAAAGAGCGCACACACTCTTTATGAAGCCTTCCACTTGACATATTGTATCCATGTTCTTGCCCGTTACTTCACTGCAATGCGCCGCATCCATTTGGCAACGTCACTAACGCTTTTTTTTATATATAAATATAGTGCCGATTCCGCTCTTCCGTTGTGCCACGTTGACCCGTGCCAGTCACTCACTCATGCATCGATTCGAAGAGAGGCATAAAGAAAAGTACTTTGTTCCGTGTTCGATCATTCCTTTGGTGTGCACACTGCGCTGATTTGGATTCACAAACGATCTCGTTTTCTTGTGGAGGATACGCATGCTATCCTCGCGTACATTATATATATATATTTCTTATTGCCTTTGTAGTTTTTCAAGCCGCTTGCACATCCAAGCCACAAGCACGAACAACAACAAAAACTTGGTTTTCACATTTTCATTTTTGGTTTCCACGCATCACCATACGGACGAGAGATATACGCTTGTGCTTTTTTTGTTAAAGATCGGAAGAGAGGGCATTTTGCTTTTTTTGTTGCTTCTTGACACTTTCGCGCTTCCTCCAAATTGCACAAGCAACCGCAGAGCAGCATTTTATGGGCAGTTCACTTTTCTTGTTGGCTTCTTTTTTTTTCGTTTCTTGTTTTTTTTGTTCGCTTGCAAAGACGAAGGGCAGAGGACTCGATACGCGCAGTTTGTTGTTGTTTCTTGTCACGTTTCGGCAACTGGGCGCTGGGGAAATGGGCGCATGATGCACTTTTTTGCGTGTTTTTTTGTTTTCGTTAGACGTCGCGGTCCACGCGCGTGGAGCACACGACGCCCTTGTCTGTCATGCTCGCAGACGTCTCGGCGCGAAAGTACTCGCCTTCTACGGATTTTATCCGAAATTGGACTACACAGCATGAAAAAAAAAAAAAGT
>JAADVP010000043.1:0-46890 GCA_023335675.1 Globisporangium solare | reverse complement strand
GGCTGTTGAAGAGTTCTGTTTATATACACGTGTTTGCCTCGTTTTTCGCTTTTATTCAAGCCATTGCACGCTGCAGTTGGTGCATTTGTTTTTACAAAACTTAAAAAAGCAAATTTTCCCAAACTTTTGGCGCGCACTTTAGTTACTAATGGCGACAACTGCAGCGCATTGTGCGACCTTCGGCCAACATTCTGTCCGCTCGTTCACACCCCAAAATTGCAACTTGAAGGTGGTGGGCGGCGTGTTGGTCGTCGGCAGCAAACGGTAGGAAGACCCGGCGCTCTAATTGAAGTCACTTTGTCCGCTCGGCGTCTGCTCCTGGGGCGCGTCATGTGGTCTTCGAATCATCGGCACCGCGTAATCTTCCACTGCGGCGTCCACTATGGATCGATCCACTTGCTCGCTGCCGTCATTTCCATATCTTCTCGCCGCCGACGACGACATGAGGAACACCAACAAGAGCGAGTCGCTGGCCCAGAAGGTGCGCTTCGACACGCCGTGGAGCGAGTTGGAGTACTTGCCAGGCTTCGGCGGCCACTTCTGCTCCGAGACGCTGCCGAACGCGCTCCCCAAGGCGCAAAACAACCCGCAGAAGTGTCCGTACGGGCTCTACGCCGAGCAGCTCTCGGGCACGGCGTTCACGCTGCCGCGCGGCAAGAACCAGCGCAGCTGGCTCTACCGCATCCTGCCGCCCGTGGTGCACGAGAAATACAAGGAGGCCGAGCACAAGTTCATCCAGGCGGACTTTGCCGATGCCAAGCTGACGCCGCAGCAGATGCGCTGGAGCCCCATGCCGTTCCCAACGGACTCGGAGCAGCTGGATTTCGTGACGGGCATGAAGACCATCGGCGGTGCGGGCGACCCGACCATGAAGGATGGCATCGCGATCCACAACTACGCCGCGAATGTGTCCATGATGGACAAGTGCTTCTACAACTCGGACGGCGACTTCTTGATCGGTGCGTGCCATGTCAAGCTGCATATTTCTGTGCATGAGTGTTTTTTTTAGTCTAATGCTCTTTGTGATGTGTACAGTACCGCAACACGGCGCGTTGAAAATCACGACGGAATTCGGCAAAATGCTGGTGTCGCCACACGAAATCTGTGTCATCCAAGTAAGTTGGAGGAGTCTGCATCATCACGAATTGCAACGTGAACTGACGCATTGCGTGTGGATGTGGTTGATCTGTAGCGTGGCATCCGTTTCTCGGTTGATGTGGATGAGCCTTCGCGTGGGTACATCTTGGAAGTGTACAACCGCCACTTTGTGCTCCCGGATCTCGGCCCGATCGGCGCCAACGGGCTCGCAAACCCGCGCGACTTTGAGCACCCGGTCGCGGCATGGGAGGACCGTGAGTGCGAGTACCTCGTCGTGAACAAGTTTGGCGGCCGCATCTTCTCGGCGCGCATGAGCTTTTCGCCGTTCAACGTCGTCGCGTGGCACGGCAACTACGTGCCGTACAAGTACAATCTGGACAACTTTTGCACAATGAACTCGGTGAGCTTCGACCACCCGGATCCATCGATCTACACCGTGTTGACGTGCCAGACCGACGAACCGGGCTGCGCCGTGGCCGACTTTGTGATCTTCCCGCCGCGATGGATGGTCATGGAGCACACGTTTCGTCCGCCGTACTTTCACCGCAACTGCATGACCGAGTACATGGGCATGGTCTACGGCACGTACGATGCGAAGAAGGGCGGTAAAGACGGCTTCCAGCCCGGTGGCGCGTCGCTGCACAGCGTCGACACTCCGCACGGCCCTGATGCCGCGACGTTCCTCGCCGCCTCGAACGCTGACCTACAGCCGCACAAGTTTGAAGGCGGCCTCGCGTTTATGTTCGAGTCCACATTCTTGGTCAAGCTCACGGAGTACGCTCTCAACTGCGAACACAACGACGTCGACTACTGGAAATGCTGGCAGCAGATGCCAAAGCTCTTCAACCCCAACCAGATCTAACTCTCGGGGTGAACGGCAGAGCGAAAGCAGTGGTTTGGATCACAGTATATGTCACCAGTCGCTTTCAACAAAACATTTATTATGTCTAGTACACAGCATAAATCACCTTCAATGAGACTTGGGCTAGTTCTTTGAGATACGGCTACACGTATTGATTGCATGCTGCTGCCGTCCGCCCGAGCTCATGAATGCTTGGCAAGAAGGATCAGGAAGCAGATAAATATTAGCGTGACAAGGATGAGGATGCACCGTTCGGGCCGCGTATTGCGCTGGTATCGCTCGGCTCGGTGCAACTCCTTGAGCCCGAGCGCATGCGGCAAACCACCTGATTAAATAGCATTGAACGCAGTGGCAATTATAGTACCGAAAAGCACACACGCGCACTTTGGACATCGGCATACCTGCTCTATGTTGTAATCGATACGGTCGATGAGCGTGCCTTGGTCGATGACCATGTCGGCGACTTCCTTGAAGACGGTAGCAAGCAGCGCGACCGATTTTGCGATCTGCTCGATCTCTTTGTCGCGCGACTCGACTTTGAACCGCGTCATCTCGTGCTCTATGTCGAACTTCTGGGAAGTCTAAGCAAGGAAACAAGCAAATTCAAACGTAAGCATGCGCGTAGGCCAATGTAAGCCGCTCAATGCCACGCACTTCATCTTGCTCTGGGCTCTCTAGATCGTCGACGCCAAAGATCTCGCATCCAAACTTTTGCACCTGCAGCCTTCGGAGATACTCATGCTGACGCTTGCGAAACCGGTACGAGATCTCCTGCAAACGGCTCGCGATGGATCGCTGCGTGTTGACGCGGACTAGGCGATCTGTGGTCGAGGCACAGGGCACCCCGCCGATGAACGGGCTCGTGATCTTCTTCAAATTTCGATCTGCAATCTGGAAAAGTGACGCGATCTCGGCAGTGAGCTGATCGATTTCCTGCTCTTGCTCTTCTTCTGTATCGTCGAACCGAATCACCAGTCGTCTTGTGTGAATGAGCTGCAAGTATTCCACTGCACGTAAACAGAGTGCAGCTCAGCCAAATGCAGGCAGCCTGCTCGCAAACACTGGGAGATTGCCTACCTACGCTTTGCGTGCAGTAATCGAATCGCCTCGTTTGCCTCGTCGACGAAAAATACCCACTCGGGCTTTTCGATTTCGTGTCCGAGCTCGAGTTTGTCACACTCGAGCGCTTCCTGCAGCAGCGCTTTCTCCATCGCGCGCGACTTCATTTGCTGCGATTAGAGGCCAAACGCATGTTAGACATGGCTGCCCGATTGCCTGTTACCATACAATGCACCGATGTTAAGATAACAAAAGCGCACCTGTTTGGACTGGAACAAGGCAAAATATGGCGGATTCTCCTTGAAGCGGTGCAGCTGAAAGCGTAGATTGCGCTTTTTGAGGTTTTTGCGGCGCTCCATGAACCGCTCCGTCAGATCCCGATACACCATCGCACCTCGCGCTGTACTCACACTCGTTCTAGTTCACCCGCGCCGCACTCTTGCTCCCGCAATGCGCTGATCGTCTGTGAAAGGTTGTGGAGCTTTGTGCACCTGCACCTTGAAAGGGTGCGCAGAGTGATGGTCCATATGTAAAAACATCCATGCAGTGTATTTACGCCGCGTAAAAACGAATGTTTTTTCTACGAATCACTGAGCTTCACATCTATATTTTAACCAATAAGACACACGGCATCGCTCATTTTCTCCCAAAGGGCACATGTTGAACCTCGCATTCACTCTGCGCGCCACCGCCTTGAAGACCCAGTGCGGATTGAGCGCGGCAGCAGAATGCGCGAAGGCGCATCTCCGAGTCCGCCCGGCGCACCGACCAACGGCAGCGGCGCCAGCAACAGCAACCCCAGCAGCAACAATGCAGAAGGCAGCGCCGGCGCGCTGCGATGGACCAGGATGGAGGCGAGCTGCCGTCGCGTAGATCCGGCCACTCGCTCTCGATCGTAGGCTCGAATGGGTATTTGTTTGGTGGCTGCGACTACTCGGAGCCCCCTGGACCGACGAACAACCTGTTCGTGCTCAAGATCAACACGAACTTACCCTGGGAGTGGGAGAAGCTCAAGTTCGCACCGACAGCGACGACGCCGTTGCCCCGCTGGAAACACTCGGCGACGGTCGTGGACAACAAGGTGTACGTGTTTGGTGGCTTCCACAACAGCGGCACGCGATTTAGTGACCTCTGGGTGTTCAACCCGATCACGACGGAGTGGAGCCAGCCGATGGATAAAGGTACCGCAGCATCGACGGCGGCCCACAGAGCAAGTGTTGCGAGTACACGCGTGAATGCGTCGGTTGCACCTGCACCGCGAGGAGGTCATTCCGCTGTTGCGATCCGAAAGTACATCTACGTGTTTGGCGGATGTGGAGGAACTGGGTATGGTTGTCGCGATTTTGACGATCTGCACATGCTCCGAGTTGAAGACGTGAGCTGGAGTAAAGTCACAAGCAAAGGCCGACCGCCAGAGAAGCGAGCGGGTCATCAAGCATGTGCAGTCGAAGACTTGATGCTTGTATGCGGCGGCTGGAACAGTGTTGCGCAGTTCAACGATTTACATGTCTTTGATGCCACCACCAATTCGTGGTCGATGATCGAAGGTTCCCACATGGCGAATCCATTGCCTCGCTGGAATCATGCTTCGTGTGCGGTGCTTGCAATCCCGCATGCCAAGGTCTTCAACTTTGGCGGTGTCATCGGAGAACCCAACAACTACAATGGCCAAGGCGCGTACATGAACGATATCTCCGTGCTGGACACAGGTGACATGACGTGGAGCGTGCCCGAGATACGAGGCACGCCACCCTGTGGTCGATCCGATACAACGCTAGCATACGACGACAAAGGCAGTCGATTGGTGATCTTCGGTGGATGGGCAAACGTGTGGCTCAACGATTTGTTTTGCTTGGATGTGAGCTGTGTTGTCGGCCCGCCGTATGGCATTATGGGTGTTTTCCCCGAGTATGGACCATCACGGGTGGTACGCAATTGATTCTCGAAGGGATCGATTTCATGAACAAGCCGGCAACGATCCGCTTTTCGTGTCGAAAAGGATCTGTCGATATCAAAGGAGAGTATGTTAATGGCCACACGCTGTACGTTACAACACCCGATTTTACGTCATTCCCACCGGGAGATGTCCAAATTCGAATCGCGCTCCAAGGCGACTCTTTCACGACAACTTTCCAGACGTTCAACTTTTTTGCGGTGACGAATGCGTCCATGTGCTTCGCGTACGGTCCAAGTGTCTTGAGCGGTGGTGCTAGTGGTGAGCCGACATGCTTTATCGCCCAGGCGCGGGATGCAAACCGCAACCTGCGCACTTGCAGAGGAGATGAGTTCATAGTTGAGGAATCTTCAGAGGATACAGGCCCACTGTTGGTACCAACGCTTCAGATTCAAGACCTGATGAACGGAAAGTATTTGGTGAGCTACACCGTCTCAAATGCTGGAGAGTATAAGGTGAACGTCGAGTTTCAAGGCACATTTGGGGACATGGCCGGCTCCACCCGTAGCTCAGCGTTCACCGCATCGTTTGGTGACACTGTCACGCGCGACATGAATTTGATGACGGGCAAACTAGTGCTTGATCAAGTTCTTCACGACCTGCAATCGCTGCAACAGTCCAGCAAAGAATGCAATCTCGGCCTCGAGCAGCCGCTGCCTGATCCATCCTGGACACCAGAGTAGACTACCAATGCCTTAATCGGGCTAAAGGAGCATGTCTTCCACGTCGAAAAGCGGGTCAAGACATTTCGTTGTCAATCGATGAGCTAAAAGCTGAGATCGTTTTCTTAAGGACGCGGGCATCATGGTGACGAAAGAGATGGATATGCTGAGCTCAATCGAAATTGCGTGGAACGATATTCTGAGAAAGGTATCGGCAGCAAGTGCTCGCATTGCTCCATTGATTTCCGCACAGAGCTTGAAGATTCGGAATGAGATGGGTGCGTATGTCGAGGAACTTCAACGAAAAGAAGCTCAGATGAAAACGAAACCTTTTTGGAGTTTTGCAATTGGCAGCAAGGGCGCTCTAGATGCCATCACTCAAGAAAAACTAGCCTTCGAGCAAGACGAAACAAATTTTGAACGATGGTGACACATTACTGAAATCTTGGAATGTGAGGAGCTAATGGAACCGCGTGAAAAAATTCTCAATGGAATGCGGAAAACCGTCGAGCATGCGCATCAACTCGGGGAATCCATCTTAGATGTAACCCGAAAAATTGACCTTTCCAAGGAGGTTCCATGGAGCATGATCGATGGCATTGTACTCGAAGAAGAAGCAAAGGGGTTTATGACCATGGTGAAAGCTACCAACAAGGATATCCGCGACTGCGATGCGTACCGAAATTTCGAGCAGACCGTCAAAGAGTTCCTTAGCACATGCCCGCTGTTCCAAGCATTACGGCATCCATCCATGCGCAAACGACATTGGCAAGAACTTGTGAAAGTTACAGGGAAGACATTTGACTGCCCCGATGACAACCCAGCGCTCAAGTTTGCCGACATCTTGGCACTGAATCTGCACGATTTTCAGCGTGATGTAGAAGAAATCACCGACAGAGCCCAGAAAGAGGCAAAACAGGAATCTGTGCTTCAGGACCTAGAATCGCGCTGGTCGACCACCTCGCTCACGATGACAAGATACAAAGAAACAGATGTCCCGTTGCTGCGTCTCTCTGAAGATATCGTTGAGATGTTGGAATGTGACCAGCTTCTGCTCCAAGTAATGGTTTCCGGTCGCCATAGTTACTTTCAAGCGCAAACCCAGAATTGGTACTCCAAGCTTATGCTGGTCTCGGAAATCGTGGGGATTCTTAATGAGATCCAACGCTCATGGTCGTACCTTGAGCCGCTGTTTATGCGATCTGAAGAAGTCAAGCGAGAGTTGCCAGCAGAAGCAATTCGCTTTCAGCAAATCGACGAACGGGTTCGGTAAACCTTGCATCTGATGTAATCCCAGCTCTCAAGTGGCAATGTGTTGCTTGCGTGCCAACTTCCAGATCTTCTTCTATCGCTGACCGACCTTCGCACACTTCTTGAAAAGTGCCAGCAGGCGCTGAAAGAATACTCGGATTCCAAGCGGCGCTTGTTTCCTTGCTTTTATTTTATTTCCGAAGCCTATCTCTTGGATCTGCTTTCGAATGGAAGCAGCCCGAGTAGTATCCTTGTACATTTGGAGAAAGAAAGCGAAGACACAATGATGGCGACTCACTTCATATCAAACGATATGGCAAAGGAAAAGATCCCGTCCGAGTACAAGGTCGAGTTACACGGCAAAGTGGAGCTCTATCTGCAAGTGCTACTTGAGGCAATGCTGGTAGCACTGAGAGAACACGTGGTTCGTTCGCTGCTACGCTTCCCAGAACAGAATCGTGTCGACTGGTTGATGCAGAAACTTCCAGCCTCGAATGAAAACGATTCGATGCTACTCCCCATGGACGCGGCACAGATTGCGTTACTCGTTGCAGGCATTGAATATGCCAAGGGTGTCGAGAACTCCTTCGCTCTGCTGTCAAGCGGCCACGCGACAGCGATGAACGAGTACTGCGAGGAGATCGTCATCCAGTTGGACGACTTGATAAAGCTGACACAAACGAACCTTACAAAGCAAGACCGCCAGCGTGTCATGTGCTTGATCACAATTGATGCGCACTCCCGAGGCGTTGTCCAGAAACTGCTGTTTGAGAAGATCACGTCTTCGAGTTCGTTTTTATGGCAGTCGCAGCTGAAGCAAAGACGCACCGGTCGCTCCAATAGAACATATCTTGATATCTGCGACGCAACCTTTGACTATGGGTTCGGATACCTCGGCAATGGCCCTCGGTTGGTCACCACGCCTCTAACAGACAGAATTTACGTCACGGCAACCCAGGCTCTCCACATCCAAATGGGATGCGCTCCTGCTGGCCCAGCTGGCACAGGGAAAACAGAGACAACCAAGGATCTCGCCAACATGGTCGGGAAGATCTGTTACGTGTTCGACTGTTCTCCCGAAATGGATTACAAGAATCTTGGGAATATCTTCAAGGGACTAGCAAGCGCTGGTGCATGGGGCTGTTTCGGCGAATTTAATCGGCTTGCTCCGGAGGTGCTCTCGGTTTGCTCCGTGCAGTTTAAAGCGGTATGTGATGGAATCCGGAGTGACAGCGAGCACGTCACAATTGAAGGCGACAAAGTCAAGCTGGACTCGACGTGCGGTACGTTCATCACAATGAACCCAGGCTATCTTGGACGCTCAGAGCTTCCCGAAGGCCTGAAGGCATTGTCCCGGCCAATTACGGTCATGGCGCCAGACCTTGTCCTCATTTGTGAAAACATGCTCATGGCGGAAGGATTCCGAGAAGCCAAGCTTCTGGCGTCAAAGTTCTTCAGCCTGTACTCGTTGCTAAAAGAGCTGCTTTCTAAGCAAGACCGCTACGATTGGGGGTTGCGAGCAGTCAAGAGTGTTCTCGTCGTCGCCGGTTCTTTTAAGCGGGCAGAACCGAAACTCACTGAGCAAGAAATCCTGATGCGTTCTCTTCGAGATTTCAACTTACCAAAGATCGCAGAGCAAGATCTCCTTATCTTTAATGGCCTCCTCGAAGATCTCTTCCCACAGCTGAACCCGCCACGAAAGGTTGACGAGGCTATGGAGAAATTTGTCCACACAGCATGTGAAGAGCGTGGGCTTTGGCCACATGCGCAGTTCCGGCTCAAGATCATTCAACTGGAAGAGTTACTCGCAATCCGCCACTGTGTTTTTGTCATGGGGCCGCCTGACAGTGGGAAAACGGAGCGCTGTGAGACACTCGTAGCCGCGCGAAAAAAGAAAGGGGATGACTATTTTACAAAAGTTGTCGATTTGAACCCAAAGACAGTCTCGACGGAAGAACTTTACGGCTACATGCTACTTGACACGCAGGAACGGAAAGATGGACTGCTGTCCAAGCTCATGAGGGATATTAGGACCATATCTATGACAGATCTGCGGCCAAAGTGGCTGGTCCTGGATGGAGACTTGGATGCAAACTGGATTGAGCCCATGAATTCTGTCATGGACGACAATAAGATGTTGACTTTGGCGTCGAACGAGCGCATCCCACTGAAGCCAACCATGCGGCTTCTTTTTGAGATTCGTGACTTGAAATTCGCGACTCCCGCGACCGTTTCGCGCGCTGGAATTCTCTACATCTCAAACAACGACGGTTCTCAGTGGAAATCCTTCCTTGCAAGCTGGGTAGGTACGAAAGGCGCAACGTTGCAGCAACGCTCGGCGTTAGGGGAAACAATGAACAAGTACATTGACCCGATCGTGTCCTTCATCAAACGAAACTGCAAAACGATCGTACCCGCGGAGGATATTACGATGGTACAGACGTATTTGTACTTTCTGGATGCCATTCTAGATGCGGAGACGCTGGCAGATGCAAAGAAAGTGGATATTTTGAGCGGCTTCATCTCTGTGTGGGTATTTGGCGCTGCCTTGGCTATCGCGGGCGACGGCACCGATTATCGTAAGATTTTCAGCGAGTGGCGGCGCAGTGAGTTTAAGCACATCAAGTTCCCGACGCGAGACACCGTGTTCGACTACTGGCTGAACCCAAACACACTGAGCTTTGACCATAGCGCGCGTCTCCGCACTTCAAATCTGTGCACTTTGACGGATCCGTCGTGATGTCATCGATTACAGTGCCCACTCCAGAGACAGCGCCCATCGCAAGCTGGATGACCTCGATGGTGCGCGAGGAACGCCCGTTCATGCTATGCGGCAATGCAGGTATGGGAAAAACCCAGTTGGTGCAAGGCATTTTGATGAGTATCGACAGTTACACTGCGGGCAAGAGCAAAGGCGAGAAAAACAGCACCGTCTCTGGAAGCTGTACGAGCATGAGCATCAACTTCAATTATCACACAAACGCGAGCGCGCTTCAAACGATTCTGGAGTCGAAGTTGAGCAAGCGAGTCGGGACGACATTTGGCCCCAGTGTCGGCAACCAGCTCATCTACTTTCTGGACGATATCGATTTACCCCAAGTGGATGCCTACAATACCCAGAGCTCGCTTGCGCTGCTGCGTCAATACTTGGATTACAGCCACTGGTACGATCGAGCAAAGTTTACTTTGAAACACATTCAGAACGTGCAATTCCTGAGCTGCATGAACCCAAGCGCTGGCAGCTTCTTCATCAACCCCCGTCTGCAGCGGCATTTTGTCACGTTCGCACTAGCGCAACTCAGCATCGCCAGCCTCCAAGTTATCTACACGACGTTTCTGGAAGGATACGTGGCAGATTCCGTCGAAGAGATTCGGAAAATGTCTGCACAGATTCTGAGAGCAGCTCTGAGCCTCCACGCCCAAGTGGGTAGCACATTCCGGAAAACGGCGGCGAATTTCCACTATGAGTTCAACATACGTCATGTTGCGAACGTGTTTCAAGGACTGCTGATGGCTAAACCGTCCACTTTTGAAGACCCGTTAAATTTTGCACTGCTCTGGGTCCATGAGTCGTCTCGTGTGTACGGTGATCACCTCGTGTCGGCACAAGATTTGCACAAATTCACTTCAATTATGCAACAGCAAGCAAGGAAGTGCTTTCCGTCGTTTAATTTCACGCGATACTTTGCGCCAGCAGCATCATCTTCTCCCGCGGAGCATAGCAGCACCAGCTCCTTAATTCAAACGGATCCTATTCTTTTCGGCCACTTTGCGAATGGGCTTCGAACGAGTGAATACGACCAGGTTGTTTCGATGCAGACGCTGCTTGCCACTGTCGAAGAAGCGCTCGCGGAACGTAACGAGATATTCGCAAAGATGGAACTTGTGTTGTTCAAAGACGCTTTGGAGCACGTTGCCCGAGTTGTTCGCATCATCTCGAATCCTTCGGGACACGCGATGCTTGTTGGTGTTGGCGGAAGCGGGCGAAAGTCACTCGCGAGGCTTGCCACGTTCATTTGCGAGTATGCATTGGTCGAGACTACGACCACACAGATGTACTCGCTTGTGGATTTCAAGTCCGACCTTCAGAATATGTTTGTGAAGGCTGGTGTCAAAGGAGAAGGGCTCATCTTTCTATTCAGCGACAACCAGATCAAGAATGAGCGCATGCTGGTTCTCATCAACGACTTGCTTTTGAGCGGAAACATTCCAGATCTCTATAATATCGACGAGCAGACCAACATCGTGCAGCAAGTTCTCCCGAAAATGAATGCCGCGCTTGCGTCTGCGACCGTCAACTCGGTAGCCTCTGGCCCTGGTAATGACATGTCAGAGAAGAAACGGTGCTGGCAATGGTTTGTTCAAGAAATCAAACGCAACTTGCATGTCGTGCTGTGCTTTTCTCCTGCAACGGCAGATTTTCGGATGCGAGCACGCGAGTTCCCGGCGCTGGTCAATTGCACGTCCATTGACTGGTTCCAGCCATGGCCAAAAGACGCTCTTCAGTCCGTCTCCATGCGCTTCTTGAACGTTGACGAGGACGCACAGCTCAGCAAATGGATCTGGAGTGACGACCTCGTGGTCGCGATTCACAGCTTCATGCCCTACGCCTTCCAGAGTACAAACGACCTTGCGCAAGAATTTTACAATCGCGAACGTCGTCGCGTGTACTCGACGCCAAAGTCGTATCTTGAATGTCTGTCCCTGCATCGGGATTTGCTATCAAAAAAAACATGAGAGCCATGAACGAGCAACGTATCGGCTCCAAAGCGGACTTGGGAGGATGGAGGCGACGAAGGATGTGGTTGCAAACACGGAAGACGAGCTAACGAGGACACTGGACGAAGCCGAGAAAAAGAAAGTGCTCGCTGAAGAACTTGCTGAACGGCTCAAGAAAGACAAAGATATCGTTGAAAATGAAACAGCAAAAGCGAATGTCGATAGAGAGAAGTGCACCATTATTCAAGCGGATGTGTCTGCGAAGAAAGCCGACACCGAAGCTGACCTTGCACAAGCCCAGCCAATTGTGGATGCAGCGATGGCGGTGCTTGACACACTGAATAAGAAAGACCTTGGAAGGTGCAAGACGATGTCTAAGCCTCCAGGAGGCGTAGGCGGTGCGTTTGGAGCTGTCGTCGTGCTCTTTGCTGGGATCAATTCTAATGTGATCGTGCAGAAGAATGGCAAGGTGAAGGACAAAGATCGGTCCTGGGAGGCAACAAAGAAAGCTCTTCTTGGGAACATCAATGCGTTTGTCGATGAGTTGAAAAGCTCCAAAGACTTGGCCGATGATGCGCAAGTACCCGACGTCAACTGGAAAGAAATACGTCCATTTCTCATATTAGAGCATTTCAACGTCGAGGCGATCGAGAAGAAAAATTCGGCAGCCGCAGGGCTGTGCGCGTGGGTGCTCAACATTGTGTCGTACTACGATGCAATCGTCGTCGTCGAACCAAAAAAGAAAGCGCTCGCTGAAGCAAACGAAAAGCTCAGCATCGCAAATGAAAAGCTCGAGCAAGTTAACGAGAGACTAGCCGCATTGGAGGCCAAGTTTGCCGTGTTGACGCAAGAGTACGACCAAACCAACAAAGATGTGCAAGATGCGATCGCTACTGTTGAGCGAGGACGGCTGCGCATCCAGCTTGCGACACGATTGACGGCTGCTCTAGGAAGTGAAAGCGTCCGATGGTCGCTGGAGCTTGGGCAGCTTCAGAAGAGCGCTGAAGCTCTTGTCTGCGACGTGCTCATCGCTACGTGTTTTGTATCCTATATTGGCGCATTCACAAAGCCGTTCCGAGATTTGCTGATATCAGATCGATGGAAACCATTCCTTCGGAGAGCTCTCACAGGCAACAGATCTCACAAGAAGGATACGGTCCCGATGCCCGAATCCTGCAGCCCTCTTGAGATCTTGACAACTGATTCTGAGATCACCGCGTGGAATACACGAGGCTTGCCGAGCGATCGCGTCTCGATAGAAAACGGAGCGATCGCACGGTACAGCAAACGGTGGCCACTGCTCATTGATCCTCAGCTGCAAGGTATTCACTGGCTTCGCGAAATGGAGAAGCACGCTTGCCATGCGTCTCCCAGCTCGTTTCAGGTCGTTCGTCAGGATCAAGCAAACTTTGCGCAATTGCTAGAAACGGCTGTCGAGCATGGATACTCGCTATTGGTAGAGAACATGACGGAGAAAATTGAGGTTTGCCTATGGCCAGTGATATCGCGAACGATGGCAACTCGCGGCCACAAGACTTTCCTGAAGCTCGGAGACAAACTCGTGGAATTCCACTCCGATTTCCGTTTGTATTTGCATACCAAGCTGTCGGATCCGCATTATCCACCTGAGCTTCAAGCCGAGGCGACAATGATCAACTTTGCTGTGACCCAGCAAGGGCTCGAAGACCAGCTGTTGTCCTTAGTGGTTCGTAAAGAGTGGCCGAAAAAGGCCAAAGCTCGAACCGCATTGATGCACCAGCAAAACGAGTTCAAGATTCGCATCCAGGCACTAGAAGATCGCATTCTAACGAACTTAGCTGACGCTGAAGGTGATATCACAGAAAATGTACAAGTGATCACGGATCTCGAAACGACCAAGGCGACGGCTGTGGAAATCGCGATGAAGGCTGCAAAGGCGAAAGAGTACAAAGCTCAGATCAACACACTGAGCTCGCGATACCAATCGGTCGCGAATCGAGGTGCGTTGCTATTCTTCATTATGGATGGGCTGACACGAATGCATTCGTACTACGCGTACTCACTGAACGCGTTCGCTGTCATCTTTCAACGAGGCATTGATTTGGTATCATCTGATAAAGGAAAAAGATTCGTCTGCAAATGCACTTGGAGGAGGAGGAGCGCTGCTGACTCGACTCAAAGCAGCAGCCAAGAAAGTGATCGCGACGCAGCGATTCCAGTGGAATGCAGATTTGTTGCTGGTTGATCGAGTGGCCGATAGCAACGCCGAGCAAGACCTCGATGTGTTGCTGCAACAAACGGATCAAGAAGAGATGCCGACACCTGCCCAAATCGAAGCGAGGTGCGGGCAACTGAAGGCATCCATAACGGAGGTCGTCTTCAATTATATCCGACGCGGGTTCTTTGAGAGAGACAAGTTGACGCTCGCAACATAGCTGTGCTTTGCAATCCTGCAAAGCGAAAATAAGCTGCAGTCTGCTGACATTCACCAGATCGTCACAATTGGCACTTCGACGGATTCGAGCGGGCCCAGAATGGGGATCTTGAGCGAGTGGCTAAGCGAAGTGATTTGGTTGTGCGTGCGAAAACTGGAAGAAAATATCACGAGTCTCCAAAAGCTGACGACGTATATGGAATCGGATGCAGAGGAATGGAAGGAGTGGTTCGATTCCGATAAGCCCGAAGTGAGACCACTCCTTGGTCCATACAAGACGGTAATCACGCCCCTACAGCTGCTGCATATCGTGCGCGTGATGCGACCCGACCGCATGCTCGCAGCACTGCAAGCTTTCTTGAGCACACACTTGGGCATCTCGTTCATTCAGCAACCGCCGTTTGATATAGAAGCCGCGTACCAAGAGACGAGCGCGTCGACACCGATGTTCTTCGTGCTTTTCCCCGGAGTCGATCCGACGTCGTGGGTCGAAAATTTAGGCAAAAAGTTCGACTTCGCCTACGAACGCGGCAGCTTGATCAACATCTCGATGGGTCAGGGCCAGAAGAGCATGGCAGACAGTATCCTCATGAAGTTCTCACGAGAGGGCAACTGGGTGATCTTGCAGAATATCCACTTGATGCAATCGTGGCTGCCCAAGCTCGAACGTACCCTGGAATTGTACTCGGTGTCGGCTGATCAAAACTTTCGGTGCTTCTTGTCTGCAGAAGCACCAGCACTAGCAACGCTGAACAACCTGCCAGAATCACTTTTACAAAGTTGCATCAAGGTAGCGAATGAAGCGCCAACCGATCTGAAGAGCAACCTGCGGCGTGCGTGGGCAAATTTCTCGCTCAAGCACATTGAGGAGTGTTCCAAGCCGAGCGAGTATCAGGGATGTCTCTTTGCGCTGTGTTTCTTCCATGCGCTCGTTCTCGGTCGTCGTCGCTTTGGGTTTCAGGGATGGAGTCGCATGTACAGCTTCAGCACGGGCGATCTGCTCATCTGCTCCGATGTGCTGCGCAGGTATTTGGAGAATACTGCGAGTGTAAGTAGCAAGTCCAGAGAGCTACCATGGGATGACCTGCGGTACATTTTTGGTGAGATCATGTATGGTGGCCACATCACGGATCACTGGGGCCGCATCACGAACAACGCGTACTTGCTGAGCATTTTCACTCCCGATATCCTGACTGGCAAAGAGCTCACACCAGGGTTCAAATGCCCCGACCACATGGCATGCATGTACACAAAGTACAGCAGCTACATCGAGTCTGAATTGCCCATGGAGGCACCTATGGTGTATGGACTGCATTCGAACGCCGAAGTCGGGTACTTGCTGGATACGTCGAACGAGCTGTTTCTGACCATCGCCAAGTTTCAGCTTGTGTCTTCTTCCCCTAGTGGACCCGGCGAGAATCCTCACTCGGCTACCCAAACGTCTGGATCAAAAGATGTAGCGCGTGTTCTGCCAATCATCGAGAGTTTACTCGACCAGCTTCCTGCTGAGATGGATCTTCAAGCGCTGCAGATACGAGCAGCGTCGTTGCTCGCAATGGATCAGTCCCCATATGTCGTGGTCGCGCTGCAAGAAGCTGCGCGAATGAATGTGCTTGTGAACGAAATCCACACCGGCTTGACCGAACTTATGAAGGGTATCAACGGCACATTGAACATGACCAAGTCTATGGAGGATCTTCTGGAGGCACTCTCGATCAACCAGGTTCCGGGAAGAAACGTGCTGCACCTGTGCTCGTGGGAGCACTTCGCATGGTGGTCCCGCAAATCCCTTGCGATGTGGTACGCAGACTTTCTCGAGCGAGTCCATTTTCTCACAACATGGACACCCGAGTTTCGACTGCCGTACTCTGTGTGGATCTCGGGCTTGTTCAACCCGACCGCGTTCCTCACGGCGATCAAGCAGTGCAATGCACGCAAGCACGGCTTTCCGCTAGATTCCATGGCGATCGAGACCCACTTTACGACGGTTCTCAACCCGGAAGCAGCCGAGTCGTATCCTGACATGGGCGCGTATATTCACGGTTTGTACATGGAAGGTGCGCGCTGGGAGTTGCCCGTGAAGGATGGCGAGAAATCGTCGCCGTTCTCGTACGAGATTGATGGGATACCATGCGGAGGGCACATCATGGACCCGCTGCCGAAAGAGCTTTTCCCGGAGGCACCTGTCGTGTACGCGCGAGCGGTCGGGATCGATGACAAATGGGAGGCCACGGGCGTGGGCTACTTTTGACGCCAGCACGATGTGTTTGACTGCCCAATGTACCAGACGACGCAGCGCGGCCCGACCTATGTGTTCTTGGCGACGCTCAACACAATGGAGCCAAAGTCCAAGTGGATCCTGGCGGGCTTGGCTCTCGTGATGCAGAAAGATACTTGATCTGAGATGTTGCTGTGATTGATTGCATGCAGGCGGATGTGTACATAGTTGTGATAGGAGCACTGGGTTTTTGTAATGCTGTTGAGCATCAGTCTCTGACTCGTTCATTCTCATTGACGAAGGCAAAGCCAAACAGATAGACGAGAGCAACGGGGCTCACAGTGCTTGCAGCAACTCGTATCCAAGTGCCAGCGTGTTGATTCCTTGCTCTCGTCCGCGAATGCGCGTCTCCTTCCTCTCAAATGACACGCATAACAAGTTTTGCTTCCTCATTTGCTCCCTTTTAGAACGGCCAGCTGCCGCGCACCATAGGAATGCACATGCAACACGCACACGCAAAATAAATGTGCATAACAAACGCAAAATGCTGCCGCTTTCTCCAGCGCACGAGCGCGCTTTCTCTCGCATGTCGTCGTACTGTAGCTCTTCGATTGAATGGGCCAGGGAGACTTTCCGGTATATAAATTTAACGAGAACGATAAGCTCATAAAATTTAGTAGCGGAAACACACAGTAAAAACAACCGGTGCGTACCGGTATGAGATCAGTGATCACCTGATTCGACTCAGACAAGATCGATTCACACCTTCTATTGTGGGATGTACACTACGCTCCACATACGATCCTCCTCCCACTGCGCAATTGACGAGGACGATGGAGTCGCGCTCGCGCAGGTTCCCGAGCCCGTCGTCGGCGCTGGACGAGGCTGCGCTCGCGAGCTCCGCGTGGACCGAGTACTCGAACGACAAGGGCAGTCGCTCCCGCGGCGCCGGCCCACAGCTCGTGCGGCTGTTCGCTCTGGTCCTGTGTGGCGGCTTCGCGCTGCAGTGGTGGCTCAGGGATCCCCTCCCGATCGCCGACGAATCACCGCGACAGGTTAATCGCTTGCGCGGAAACAACAACGATCTGTATGAGAATGGGGACAACGCAGGCGCGGATGCGGACGCGCCACCCGCTTTCTCGCCGCTCGTGGTGACCGCCCAGAGCGCAGAAGACATTCTAGCCCGCAGGAAGCGATACGACCCCGCGACGCACTCAAAAGACCAGAAAGAAGTCGTGGAGATGGTCAAGTGGGCGTGGGGCGGGTACGCGAAGCACGCGTACGGCCGCGACTCGCTCAACATCCACGACCGCACCGGTCCGTCGCAGGACTTGGCGCTGACGCTCGTGGACTCGCTGGACACGCTCTTCCTCGTGGGCATGTTTGAGGAGTTTGATGAAGCGAGCAGCTGGATCGCGACGAATCTGGAGACGCGCATGCACTACGACGGATGGGTGAGCGTCTTCGAGACCACGATCCGAGTCATGGGCGGCCTCTTGTCGTCCTTTTACCTCTCTGGTTCGTGTTGTTGCCTCCTTGTTGGCTGTCCGCGCTTCTCGTGGAGATCAGAGAGGTGCTACTTGCTGACGTTTGAATGACCGTTGTTTAAATACTTGGTGCAGGTCACGAGCACTTGCTTGTAGCTGCAACAAAGCTCGGAGACCTGTTGACTCCAGCGTTTAAAGAGTACAAGCATGGTTTCCCAGACAAAGACTACAATATCGTGGTACGCAGGCAATCTGTTGTATCACTTATTCATGGGTTTTTCGCGAATGCTGTATGCTCACATGGGCGTGTGTCGTGTGTCTATTTGTGTGTGTATCCACCAGAAAAAAATCACTCGAGAAGCGCCTTCGCTGGCTGAAGTTGGCTCGCTTCAGTTGGAGTTCAAGTACCTCGCCCGACTCACTGGCAACAACGAATACCGAGACCAAGTGGAGCACATCATGAACTCGGCACGAAGTCGCTTTGGTGTGCGAATGCATAATGGCGGACGCTGATGCCTAACGTGTGCGCTGATGTTTTTGAATATAGCTGGCCCGGGACGTCGCGGAGAAGTATCCGAATGGGCTACTCCCCGTGATTGTCAACCAGCGCACAGGACGGATCTCGGGCGGAAAAGTCACGCTCGGTGCCAACGGAGACAGCTATTACGAGTACCTGCTCAAGCAGGTGCGTATTCCGCTTTGACGCGAATGCTGGTGGAGGCCGTTTGCAACCAGTGAGATCTTATATGTATCTTTGCTTCGTATTAACAGTGGCTGCTCTCTGGGAAACGAGAGACAAAGTACAAGAGCCAGTATATCGTCGCTGTGAATGGCATCATGGACCAGCTCGTGGCCAAATCCAAGCCGTCGGGGCTTGTGTTTATCGGAGAGCTCGTGGACGGACGCCTGTCGCCAAAGATGGACCACTTGGTGTGCTTCGTGCCCGGTATGCTCGCTCTGGGGTACATGCACGGGATGCCAGAGAGCCACCTGAAGCTCGCGGAGCAACTGCTCGAGACGTGCTACCAGATGTATGCGCAGATGGACGCGAAGCTCGCGCCCGAGATCGCGTACTTCAACACGAACGACGACGCGTCGAAAGACCTTGACATCCACCTGCGCGACGCATTCAACCTGCTTCGCCCCGAGACCGTCGAGAGTCTCATGATCATGTACCGCGTGACAAAGAACGAAAAGTACCGCGTGTACGGCCGCAAGATCATGCGCGCGTTTGAGAAGCACTGCAGACTGGAGACCGGAGGGTACATGAGCATCGGGAACGTCGCCACGGGCCCAGTGAAGACGAAGTACCGCGACGGGATGGAGAGCTTCTTCATCGCGGAGACGCTCAAGTATCTCTTTTTGCTCTTCTCGGACGACTCGGTGTTCCCGCTCGACCAGATCGTGTTCAACACGGAGGCGCACCCGTTTCCGATGCAGGAGCCCGTACTCGCAGACTGAGCGGAAGCATCATACGAGCCATCATACTAAAATAAGCAGACGCTTTGATGCTTTGTAAAGTGTAGAGGAAACAGAACATACCATTTTAAAAGCAGTCCATCCATTAGAGGAAGTTTGCTTCAACCTGTGCGTGCTGGTGTGCTGCATACAGTGTCTTGCACCGAGCCATTTCTTGGACGGATGCTCGACTGCCACCCAAAATAGCCACCGGCAATCTACACGGCGCAAAGGACGAATGCTGCGCTCCTATGAAGCAGCGTGATCGCCAGCAGCATCTCGTGTTGCTCGTGACGCCGCTGAGAAAGCAGAAGGCGCCCAAGCCGCGGAGTCGGGTGTGCGCGTTGGTGTGTATACGGTGAACATGGGCGCTGGCGCGTCGTTGGGGTTTTCCAGCGCTGGTGGGTATCGCTTTGGCGAAGCGGCCAAGGAGAGCAGTCACAGCAGCAGCGACGAGGGCAACGACCGCGGGCCAACGCGCACAACGAGCTGGGTGGGAAAGACGCTCGAGATGCCGCCAAAGCCGCTCAGCCTAGACAACTACTTCCAGTTCCATGCCGTCGTGGGCACAGGCATGTTAGGCAAAGTGCGGCTCATCCAGCACCGCAAGACGAAAAAGTACTACGCGCTCAAGTCACTCAAGAAGAAGGACGTGCTCGCGAGGAAGATGCTTGCGCAGCTTGAGAGCGAGAAGGATACGATGCTGCAGCTGACGAAGCTCAAGCACCCGTTTCTCGCGCTACTTTGGCAGCCTCCAGACAACGTGCCATGTCCACTTGATCATGGAGTACGTCCCAGGAGGCGAGCTCTTCCATCTCTTGCACAAAGTCGGCCGCATGACCAACGACGAAGCCAAGTTCTACGCGACCGAGCTGGTGCTCTTTATCGAGTTTTGCCATGCGAACGGGTACATGTATCGCGATTTGAAGCCAGAAAACGTCCTGCTTGATGGCCGCGGCCATATCAAGGTGGTTGACCTTGGGTTCGTCAAGAAGGTCGCGGGTGAAGATGACCGCACGTCCACTTGCGTGGGCACGCCCCAGTATCTGGCCCCCAAGCAGCTCACGAACTCGTTGGAGAAGCGGAGCTGCTCAAAGTCCGTGGACTGGTGGGCGCTCGCGTGCGTGGTCTACGAGATGGTTAACGGCCAGACCCCGTTTGTCCGCAGCCAAGGCGACTCGTCCTTTGAGCTCTACACGCGCATCATCAAGGGCCAGATATCCTGGCCGAGTCGGACGCACTCATTGCTCAAGGATCTGCTCAAGAAGATGCTGGTCCCCGATGCGTCCAAGCGCCTGAGCGGCGTGGACGGCATCAAGCAGCACGCGTGGTTCGAGCACGTGGACTGGCGCGAGGTCGCGCTGTGCGAGATCCAGCCGCCGCATGTCCCGGTGCTCTTCAAAGAAGGCGACCACTCGAACTTCGATGAGTACCCGAACTCGTCCGAAGAGACCAAGTCCCCCGACAACACGTTCGCGAGAGAGTTTCGCCATTTCTGAGCTCCAGATTCGTCCAGTTCTCTCCGTCAGCCGCCCCTTTCCGGAGAGCTCACGGACTGGAAGGCAGGTGTAGGAGCTCGACGCCGCCTGTTTTTTTTTCTTTCGGTGAGCGGCTGGAGTTCGCAAAAGCGTCCGATGTAAAGGCGAAGGTGGAGCCGCACGTTGCTCAGCCATAAACGCCGTGTTGATGACCAAGTCGCGCAACGCGTGACACGCCGCCAGAATGGACACGTGTGGGTCAACGTATTCCAGTGTCTTCCAGAATCGTTTGGCTCCACGTGGGACAGCGACGCGCATTTGTACGCGTCGATGCGCCATGCGAGGCTTCCGAGTCGCACTGGTTGAAGAGAAAAGGAGGATCGAGGACAAATATCAGAATCGGTCGTGTCACTGCTGTTGCATAAGCAAGGCTGTGGGTCTCTTTAAACTTTTAGTAGAAATGACGCACCGAGTTTACCACCTCGTGTATCGCGTAGAAGCTCTTAAGTGCCCGTTTTTACACTTTTAGTAAACACCGCACCACCTGTGCAAGAAGAAAGGTTATAGAGGTTTTATGTAGGTGAAAGGTGGTAGTAATGCGACCCGCGTAAAAGCGCGGCGCCACGTGGAAAAGTAACACACGGCGTGTGTTTCGACACTTTCCATCCACAGCGTCCGGCTTTCCATAGTGGACACGCAGTTCGCTCTCTCTGCGTGGACACAGCGAAAGAATTTCAGGATCGGCGCCACTGGTAATCCGGAATGCCGCCGCGCCTCTGCATACGGAAAAGGGCCAGTTTACTCCCGTAAATTTTGGCTTCTTCCAGGCTCTGGTCAACACCGCATGTGGAAAGAATAAAAACAGGAGGTTCGCTCGATGGCGCGCGCGCTGGACTTCCATGGATCCGCTCGCTCGCGTGTGTGTGCACGCACGGACACTCGATGGTCGGCGTGGCTGCATGCCCGCATTCCTGAAATTGCCTTGCTGCCCGAAAGCGGTTTCCGAGTCGTTGAGGATTACACAATCCTCCCGTGCGATCTGTTCCCTCATTCCGCGTCTTCTCCAGCAGCAGCAACGCCCATCCGTCAGGCGATCAGTCAGTCACACTACCAATCAACCAACCATGCCGTCGCATCCCACGCTGCGCTTCTCCACTCTTACTCTCTCTTCGACGGCCGCAGGCGGCGCGTTCAAAACCGCGCCAAAGCGAGCCAACAGCACGGGCGACATGCCGTCGTTCCAGATTTCCTCCAAGGTCGAGCGCGTCGTGTTCCCGAGCAGGCGGCAGACGGCGGCCGCGGCCCCGAGCACGCGCCACGCGATGATGCAGACGTCGCTGCCCATAGACGACGATGAGGAGGAGAACCAGCAGGATATGCTCGACGACTTTCCTCGAAAAAACTCGGACGAGGCTCCAAAGAAGCGCGTGTTTGGCTCGGACAAGATCCCGTCGCTGAACCGATCGTCATCGGCGGCGTCGGTGACTGCATCTCGCTTCGTTTCGAAGATGGCACCGATGCTGCGCCGCGTCGTGTCCGGCACTCCGAGCAACAGTACAGGCGCTGTGCCTCCGACCGTACCCAGCAGCAAGAGCAGCAGCAGTGCGCTCGCGCAGCCGGCATCGCCATACCATAACTTTCTGGACTCGTCGGACGAGGAAGGGGACCGCGACTCGCTGCTGTTCATGATGCAAGTGCCGGTGGTTCGCCGCAACTCACACATCCCGCTGATGGCCGTCTCGCACGCAGAGAACTAGCGACAGCGAACGCGAATTTGCCATGCGTATCTTATGTGTTTGTGCCAAGAGCTCGAGCGACTGTGAAATTCCTGTGCCCCGTACCATAGTTTGTTACCATAAGATCTAACCACAATAATGTATTGTTTTTGCATTTCGAGAAAAAAAAAACAAGTCATCGGCGTCGCTCACAATCTCGCGCGCTTTTCGCTCGCGTTGCTTCACGCTCGCATGCCCAACCCAAACTTCGTCTCTCTTTCTTCTTTTTAGAATCGTGTGCGTTTTCTTTAGTCGTTGTGCGGATGCTCTTCGACGCGTTCGTTCTCATCCAGAACGACGTTTTCCGGAGGCACCATGTCGTTAATCTCATTCTCGGCTACGGCTGGACGGGCCTCAAAGAAGTATTTCCTGCAAACGTAACACACCACGTCAGCACCACCAAATTGAGGCAATAGCTAGCAATTTATGGAATGAAGAAAGAACTTACAGAATGCGCGGCGTTGCTAGCGGGCGCTGAGTTTTCCATCCGCGAATGCTCGCGATTGTTGGGTACACATCTACAGCAATTTTATGGAAATGCGTGCCATTAGTACACAGTTAAGCCGATTTGGAAGAGCGAGATAAAGGCACATACCTTCCAGGAAATAGTAGATGTGACCTACGACGATCCCAATCAGATCTGTCGTCGCGCTGTTGCCGAGCAGAATGGAGAAGGAAAGCAGCACCCATGGAAGATACGGCGCTGTGAACGGAAAGAGGCCGAGGAAACTCATTCGCACGTGCTCGTTGCGCCGGCCCCACAGATACACCATCATAAACGTCAACGGAGAGCCGAGGAAGTGAATATTCACGAACGGAGCCAGAAGCTACAAAAAGAAGAGATTGCCATCGTTTACGTCAGTCCCTCTCGTAAAGTAATTGCTGACATCGTAAGGTCACGTACAATCATCACGGTGGCCCCCAAAAGAAGCATGTAGAGAAAATCAGCCGTTCGCCCTCGAAAAGATCCTTCTTCCAATAATCTGCAATACCGCACGCTTTACGAGCACAATCAAACGGTTCATTCGGGGTCAAGGAGGCACTTTCTTGTCGCCATGATCGGAGGTACACATGCAACTGCTATACGCAAATAAAAAAAATTATGAGTGGGAAAAAAAAGGATACACGAAGTACATGTGGAACAAGAAGTCGATGCTGAAGAGCCCGAAGAACAGGAAATTCGTCAGCAAGCGCCATATCTGCCACATGAAGAAACAAAGAACCACATTGGCGTGAGTACATCGCTATCGAAAGCAAAATAAAGCATGCCGCAGATAAACGCCGCGCGCCGCAGCCGTTCATCCGTCCACATGAGCTGTTCCGCGCATATTGACTCTGCACACCGCACGTACTTGTCCTTTAAAGAAGATGAGGTTAAAATTGAAATAGAGCGAAAATGGCGACACGAGATCCAATGCGCACGCCGTCGTCGTCAGCAGCGAGCCCGTGAGATAGAGGCGCGAGATGATCGGGATCTCATAGTACCACTCGAGCGGGTCGTTCATGCTTGCCGCTCTATGGGGTCTTCTTCTGTCGTGCAACCTGCCTGGAAAGGGAAGCGCCCTCAGTTAATCCACTCCGCGAGCAATAGCAATCGGTTCGGTTCCTGAGCGGATGCCACTTGGCTAATGCGCGATACGCGCGCTGAATGCGTTTTGAGAGGGTTTGCCTCATTGTTTTTTCCAGCGACCATCACTCCGAAAGCTGTCTAGTACCGTAAACGACTCAAAGAGGAGGTTCGAGTTGAAGTGACCATCACTCGCTCTGGCATGCTAAATGCGGGGTTGTTTTCCCCACACTTGAGAAGAGAGTCAAAGAACGAGTGAGGATGAGTCGCTTGGTGCCGTACCGCACGAAGCTGGCGGAGCAGATCAAGACACGCATCGAGCAGACGCTCGCGGCCACCATGTACCTCGTGCAGATGACAGGGCCGACGTCTTATGTGGTAAGGTGGCGGATGCGTTTGCGGCTGTGAGTTCATCCGTACCGCCGGAACTGACGGTGGACCTCCGTTTCGTGCCCAAAGATTCAAGAACAAAATAGTGCAACGAAACACAAGGTTCTTATTGGATCACTGCAGAACTGCTCCTGTGGAGATCGCGACGTGTGTGTTCACATTCTCTTCGTCATGCTGAAAGTACATGAAGCGGATCTGATGCATTTTTGCTTGACCAAATGTTGGGTACATGACACCAAATCGGAACATTGTACTACTTTAGGTATTGCGAGTTCCAGCAACAACTCCCATCATCTGGCAGAAATCGCTCATTGACTCTGAGGTTGGCAAGCAGTGCCGCTTCTATGATGTGTATGCTGGTTCAGCTGCTGACGTTTCCCCTTTTCGATGCTGTTTAGATTGAAATGCTACTTCGGGGAGGTTACAGGGAGCAGACTAGAGCTGTTCCGGCAAAAACAATGAGCTCATTTCTTAGAAAACAAAAAGTCACGCCAAGTTCGCCACTGGCAGACACAAACAGTGAGGCAGAGGTGGAGCGTCACGAGCTAATCGAAGGCAAAGTTTGTGCAATCTGTCAAGAAGATATGGCAGACAACCAACCACTCACATTTTGCCGAAAGGGGTGTGGGAACAATTTCCACGTCAAATGCAGTAAGTACCTCACCTAGTTTTGTGTCTGCTTGCATTTGCGCAAATCATATAACGCTCTTATGTCAATGACTATGGGCAGTGAAGGTATTTGGAGAGAGCCGAAAGCAATCAAAGGAGAACATTATATGTCCTCTTTGCCGTCATTACTGGGGTGATTTGGCACTGATTTCCTTGGAAAAGGAGATAGAAGTCGCCAATCAAGCACCGAACGTTCATAAAGATGTGTCCTGCAAGAAATGCCAGATCAAACCGATTCGAAACGCTCGATATCTGTGCATCCAGTGCAAGAGTGCAAGTTTGTGCGAAAGATGTTCCAGTATGTGGCGTGCTGCTTTAGCCTCATTGGCTTGCGGAAGTGGGGTAACGCTCATGACTTTTGCTTGCGCTTTCAGAGTCAGGTGTCCACAGCAAGCATTCATTCGTGATGAAGAGGGATGTAACAGATTCGTGGATCCCTGCTATTCGAGAGAACGAGCATAAGGAGCATTTGCGACCAGAACTCATCACAGATCTTCAAAATCGAGAGCTCTCGAATAACGACTACGAGCTGCTTTTGCAACTGGACCAATTGGAGAAATTTCCGATTCAAGATTATTTGATGGCTAGACTTGGTGGGCAGAAAATTGGTGCAGAAAACACTAAGACGTTGGGTGAGCCTGGCGGGACGTGCACAATCTGCAGGCAAAGCTTGAAGATCCGTGCAGACATTCGATCAATACCGTGTGGTGTAAGTACGCATTGCTTGATGATACTCGCTTCTTTGACTCTGCTCATTATTTTCTAAATGCTTCACCTTAGCACACATTTCATGAAAGCTGTTTGTCGCGATCAATATTGTCTCAAGTATACGTGTGTCCACATCCAGACCGCGACCATGTACTGTTTCCTGATCTGCATCAGCTTGTAAAAGAAAAGCAAAAAGAGAACAAGCGAGAAGATGAGCATGATGGGGCACAGCATGACAAGGTAGCACTACCTTCGATTGGTTGTTCATTTTCAGTGCTATCACTTCAGCAGCGAGATGGTCATACAAGTGAACGTCATCTTTGTCCTGAAGTCACCGGTCTAGATCAAAAGACCAATAAAACGACACGTTCAATAAAGAACGCAAGCGGACCGGCAACCCGAAATGGCTCTGAAAAGTTACCACCGATGTTTGGGCTTCAGTCTGTTGGACTTGTTCCACTTGCTCGAACTCCTACAGCAAGCTCGAGCAATCAGGAGAGCGAAAATCGTTCGAGTTTGCCGTCGTCCAGCCATTCGAATCGCCCTAGCTGGAGTAGAGCCGAACATGTCCGGCATGCTACTCCGAAGTCATTCGATCAAGACAGCCGAAAGCTGCCGCCTCTTGGTTTTGGAAATAGCGAATTGCCTGTGGATCGAATGAATCAAGCTGAGAAGATTCGGCTGGAGCTACAAAATGCAGGAAAAGAGAGGCTCTGAAAGCAAAGAATACAGCGAGAAGAGCGCACCCGGATCCACAATGCCGATAGCAGTAATCAATTGGGTGGGCTGGATGGGCTTTCTGCCACTTCTTTTGGGGGAGCAATCTCACTCAGCACAAATCAGCCGAAAGGGGGGAGGCGATCGAACAGCGACGCAGACACGACCCCAACAAGAACGTGAAAAGAAACGCCAATCGAGAGGAGATCGAGTAAAAAAACGCTCAGCAGCAGGAAAATCTGAGCGATCTATATGTCGGTGCGCCAATATGAACCGCCTTCCGATACATCTGATCATGTGCCCACAACGGTAATAACGCCAGTGTCAAGCGATCGCAAAAACATGCCGTTCAAGTCGGATTTACTTGCTTTATGATGCTGCCAGGTGAGCTTTCTGTTTTTGTTAGCGTTGTGGTAGCAAACGTTGGCCCTGCTCCTCCACGAATTCAATAGGTTCACAATGTGAAGCTGTGGTTTAGCAGAAGAAAGGGGGGATATGTAGAACTTTGAAAAAGCAAAGGTAAACGTATTATAAATCTGCAGGATGCATGGTCTACTTGATGAAAATACTCTAATGTGTAACTATTTTGTTTCTAAAGCTTCGGTGATGGTCAATTCAACTTGCATTGGGTCCTTGAGTCACGACCAACGGTGCTAGATCACTCTGGTCTATTAAAGTCTCAACCTGCATGTGAGATCCGCTCGCGCGCAAAGTTAGATGACCGAATTACGCCTCTTTTTAGGAGAGAGTCGGCTCTTTGAAGCGCGTTTATAGTGGTGTCGTCGACTTGGTGAGGCGCTCGATCGGCCGCGAAGCTGCGGGCTTGGCAAGGAATCCACTGAGGAGCTGCTCCGGCGCTGCAACAAGGTTGACAACAAAATGGCGGTTGTCAGAGCCACGGTGACAAGAGATTCCGGTGAAAGCACTGCGGCGAGTTTTGAGAGCAGGTCGTCGGTTGCACTGGCAATTTTGTGCTCAAATTTGCACGACGAGATCTGTCCTCGTGCGTCTCCGCAATGCTCGAGCAGATTGCACACGGTGCCTTCGAGCATGTGGCACGACAATTGCATTGATAAGTGTGGAGTGTCGCACGAAATCTTCTGGATCAAGCCTGCTTGGGCATCAATCATCGTGACAGGATCGTACTCTGGGACGACAGCGACGCTCAGGTGGTGGAGATTCGCGCGATCCACTTTTATGGTCGTGCCACCAATGTCGTGCACCAACTTGCTGTAGCTCTGTACGAACCCTGGCGGCGAAAACGTGATTGACTGCTTCTCAACAATCGACCCAACAAGCCGCGCAATACCCCCACCCATCGAATGCCCCGTGAGAAGCACATCGCGATCTTGAATCGAGTTGACGTATTCAAGAAGTTCGTGATAATACCAGGATTCGTGCTGGAGTCCGCACAGCGCGATGAGCTCACTGTAGAGCTCAATGAGCGTGGAGAATGTCACGTCGGGCCAAATGCGAATCGTCGGAAAGATCGCCGACAGAATTGCGAACACAACAGGCTCAAAGAACATCTTGACGTCTTCAATGAAATCCGTAAAGCGCCAAATGTCGGTTCCGCGCACAGAGATGACGCTCGTGTTCAACGATGGGAAGTACGTCTCGAAAAAGTCCAACTTGGAACCAGTCTTGGTGTTCAACTCAGGGAGACGAACGACCACCCCTGGAAACGAGTCAGCGAACATTGTCGCCACGAACTGGTCAGTGTCGTTCGACAGTGGATCAAAGTACGCGGCTTCCGCCAGCAAACCTAGATCCACGAGACTGAGTCCGTTGAAACGATTCGAGCAACTCGCGTACTTCGGCTGATCCAGATGCATCGCGTCGGCTGGGCTATCGGCAAGACCCAAGTGAAGCTTCACGACGGCGGTGTGGTGAATGTGGATTGAGCGATCCTCGAATGCCACAGACGTGGCGTCTGGGAACCAGTGAGCGTTCTTTTGCAGATCAGACAAGATGCTGAACCCCGAGATGGCACCGATAAATACCAGCAACAGCCCCATGCCCACGTAGACCATGATCTTTGCTGGTTTGTGACCAGCGAACGGTTTTCTGGTGTTCGCGTTGGTTTGCTTGAGCAATTGCTGGAGCGAATTTGGCAGCTGGTTCATGCTGCTCAGTGTTGGCATCGATGCCGACCACCGCAGCAAGATGTCGAACAAGAACATGCTGACGACGAAGAGCGCGTGCGGACGCTGGGTCATCTTTGATCCGTAAAAGACCGCGCCGCCAATGCCGAGCGCAAGCGGGACTGTCGTCGACACAGACTTGAAATTGAGCAGGATCATCATTCGAAGCATGATGAGCGACACCACATAAATCGACGGCAGCAGCAGGTTGATGATTGTGAGCTCCAGCTGCGCGTGGACAAACCCCATGTTGGGGTGAATGCACGCGCGGAAAAACACGATCGCCTGGGCAAACACAAACGTGTACTTGAGCCGCTCAAAAAAGCCAGCGAGCTTCTTTTGGCTCGGCTCGCACTCGCTCACGTTCTCAAAAGTATGGCACGCGACAGCGATGAACCAGAGAATCCACGCAATCAGGAGCAGCATCCCGAAAATCTCCCACTGGAATGGCGTGAGGTCGCTCAAAGGAGTGATCCGATATGCGAAATGCCGCGCGACCCACTCGACCGACCACATCCCGCCAATGAAGTTCATCGTGAGCAACCACCCGCCGAGGAAAAACGTCGAGAACGTCGAGAGCCCAGACAGCGCACTTCGCCAGCGCGGGAGAATCTCGAGGCACAACTGGATAAATTGAGCGATCGTGATCGCCGTCGAGATCCGAAGCGACCGCTGGAATACTGGGTGCCGTTCGGTCAAAAACTTGAGATACGATTCTTCGCACATCACTTTCATCCAGGAGCCGTACAGCAACGTCTCGCTGCAACCGGACGGAACGAGGATCAGGCTCGGGAGAATCAAGAGCATGGGCAACGCGACCGTGATGATCACTGCTTGCGGCCGGCACTCGACGGCGATGATGCGCCGAATCAGCGGGAAGTTCTGCGTGGATTGCCATGTGAGGATCCACGTCGCGCGACCGAATTGCAGCACAATCCCCATTACCGACACGTAGATGAAGAGCACACAGAACGCCTGCGTGAACGGCATCGTGATGATACTGCTCATGTTTTCGCCTAAAATCGCTCCAACGTTGAAAAGATACCCCCAGAGAATCGCAAGCGCCTAGAGAGAGAATGGATATGCAACAATCCACGCAACCAAGTCAGAAAGACGAGCAAGATGGCGGCAGTCAACACACACAGTACACGAACCTGAAGCATGACGTAGACGAAGAAGAACGAAACGAGCTTGTGCGAGCCTTCAAAGCGGTGGAAGATGAACTTTGGGAACTCCACGAAGACTCCACGCAGCGCGCGTTCCCACTGCATGATGCCTTCAAAGCACTGTCGTCGCCATTGCACGAGGACTGACTGGCGAAGCGGCAAGCTCAGTTTCTTCATGGCCACACGGCGAATCGTGAGCTGCGCTGGTGGCTGTGGGTCTGATGTCTCGGACGACGACGGAGACTGCGGTGGCGTCGTCTCGGGCTCGCGCGCTGACTTGTGCTGCCTGCTGCTCCTGCTCTTCGTCGAGGCGGCTGTTGGCGTCGGCCCCCCAGTGGATGCTGCCATTGGCCCGTCGATGCGGCGCGCAGGGTGGCTGTTCTCGCTTCTCTGGCCTCTCCCTCCGTCGACAGCGACTGAGTTTTCTTCAACAGTTGAGTGGCCGCTTCAGTGATGTGTGTGCGTCCATGTGTCAACAACGCCAAGGATTATGGGGTGCGGATATACCGTACCCACCCAAACATAATATCGCGTATATTATTCACTGGTGTTTGAATACGTCATTTAGCTTCGAATACAAGCCTCCACACTCCTCATCTGCCTTCGATTGATGCGGTCCACCCTATTTTAGTCGAGTTTTGCGGCTCGATGCGCACAATCACACAGGCATGTTTACCAGCGGGATGTTTATGGTGATTACAGGACATCGTTGCAGATGCATTGGCGCGCGATGGCACAAGCGTCTAGCGGAGCACGACGACTTCCCTCGTCGGGCGTCTGTCGTGACGCGCGTCGTAATGTGCGGCTGTGGATGAAAGTGGCTCGCTGTCATTCGCGATTCTGCCGGGTGACGGAAACGCTGGAGAAATTAAGGTGGACCACCTAAAGTACCGCCTGAGCGCCATGCCAAATGCCAATCGACGCAAGTCATGGGGCTGGACGAAGCGCAGATGCTGCGGCGCCAGCAGCGGACGCAGCACGCAGCGGCCGCTAACCATGTCGCATTGAGCCCTTGCGTTGCGGTCCACACGGAGGAAACGCAGCTCCAGCGGTTCGCGGACCGGCTCGCGGCGTTGCAGTTTGCTAAGAGCCATGCGTCAGTCGCCATCGTCGCCATCGAGTCGCCGTTGATTTATGCGCGACTGCAGCCGTCTGTGCCACTCGCTTCTGAGAGATACATGGAGCACTCGATCGCAGCCTCAAATGCGACGCTGCGCGCGCAGATCGAGGCCGCATTCGGCAGCGGACGCATCCATGCGCACCGAGTGTACCAGCTCGACGGGAGCTGCACGGATCCCGAATGGATCCCCATGGCAGCGCCATTGCTGGAACTAAAGCCAAGTGCGTGCGTAATACCCTGCAAGTTCTTTGACGACGAGGTAATCCCCGATGTGTTTTGTTTCTTTCTCCCTGAAGGCTCCGTTTTCCGCGTCGTGGCGTTTCCAAAGCAGCTCCAAGCCAAGATGACCGCGCTGCTCCATGGCCACGGGTACGCGACCCACCCGACGCAGTGCACGCACGAGCTATTCGTGACGCTGCAGCCGTCGCTGTCGCCATATTTCCACTTTGGTGTCGCGCGTCGAGACGCCGCTGATGCGCACGACGCCGGACCGCGCGGGATGTCGGTTGCCGCCGATGCACCGTGCCGCGCGTACTTCAAGATGGAGGAGAGTCTCCGCTACGTGACGTTGCGTCGGGGTGACCGTGTCATTGACGTCGGCGCGTCACCTGTACGTTGATCGCCGGTGACGCTGTCCGTGGTAACTTATATGGGTCCTTAAGACACTTGTGAACTCTGTCTCTGATCTGTAGGGCGGATGGACCGAGTGTCTCGCGACCAACGGCGCCCACGTCGTCGCCGTCGACCCCGGCGAGCTCACGATTGACACGGTGGACAAGCCGATCGTGCACTTGCAGATGCTCCTGGAAGCCGCTACGCCCCAGCTCGAGGAGCTCGGTCCGTTCGCGATGTGCGTGTGCGACATCAACATCCGCGTGCGCGCCATGGCGGAGCTCATGCTCAGTATCGCGCATGTGCTCCGAGCGAACGCGCCCGTTGTGTTCACGTTCAAACTCGGCAAGAAACCGAGCGCGCTGGCCGTCAGCGAAGCGTTCGTCACGGCCAAGACGATTCTGGCCCCGCACTTCCGCGACTTCCAGCTGCGGTGGCTCCACGCCAACACGCAGAACGAGCGCACGCTGTTTGCCGTCAAGAGATGAAAATGATGAAGGAAAAGCAGGTGCGTGGTGAGAAACCAAGGCGATGGTGATGAAGAAAACAATGGAGGCGTATAGCGTGATTATCTAGTGCTATTTAGAACCTGTTCGGGTGGGCATGCGGCGCAGAAAAGAATACAGAAAAACGACCCAACACAACAACACCGAAGGCGCGAACCAAGAACCAGTTCGTCGTCTACGCGTACATGGCGTCGATCTCGTCCACGTACATCTTCTCGACGACCGAGCGCTTGAGCTTGAGCGTCGGGGTGAGCTCGCCGCCCGGGATCGAGAAGTCATGGTCGAGCACGATGAACTTTTGCACGCACTGCGCGCGCGAGATCGACTTGGCGTTCGCGCGCTTCATGCCGTCGGTGATGTACTTTTGGAACTTGTCGCAGTTCTTGGCCTCCTCCACGGTCGTCGCGGGGCTGCCGATCTCGGACGCGACCGCGAGCGCCGCGCGGTCGAGCTTGTTCGACGGGTTGCCCTCGCCGTCCATCTGCACGCGGAACGTGCACACAAACGTGAGGAACTTGCGCTTGTCGCCGATGACCATGATGTTCGAGAGCGCCGGCATCTCGGCCTTGAGCGCGTCCTCGATGAGCACGGGCGGGATGTTCTCTCCGCCCGCCGTGATGATCAGCTCCTTGATGCGCCCCGTGATCGCCAGGAAGCCGTCGTCGTCGAACTGTCCGACGTCGCCCGAGTGCAGCCAGCCGTCGATCAGCGTCTCGTTCGTCGCGGCCTCGTTGTTCAAGTAGCCCATGAAGATATGGCGACCGGCGTATCGGATCTCGCCGTTGTGCGGGTCAATGCGCGTCTTCGTGGCTGGCAGCGGGTTGCCGATGCTGCCAATCTTCCACTTGCCCGGTAAGTTGATCGAGTGCGGGCCCGTGCATTCCGACTGGCCGAAGATCTCGTAGATCGGGATGTCGAGGCTCCCGAAGAAACTCAGGCACTCGACCGTCACGGGCGCGGCGCCGGTGAAGCAGTAGCGGCACTCGTCGAGGCCGAGCGCCTCCTTAATCTTGCTCAGCACCACGCGGTTCGCCAAGCGGAACGAGAGCGACTTGCGGCCGTCGCCCCCGAACTGGAAGCGCTCCGTCTTCTTGGCGCCCTTCTCCTTGGCCCACGATGCGAGCACCTTCTTGAAGCCCGTGGTCGACGCGCCGATTTCGCGCATCTTCTCCATGATCTTCTCCCAGACGCGAGGCACGCCGAAGAAAAATGTGGGGCGGATCTCGCGAAGCGTCTCGACGAGCGCGCCCTTGAGCGCATCCGGGCCGGCGAAGCTCACTTGCGAGCCGAGGAACATCGGCACGTGGATGTCGAGAAGCTGCGCCGCGACATGGGAGAGTGGCAGGAAACTTACGCTGCGCTCGGCGTCCGTGACGCCGTAGAGCGTCTCGAGCACGTTGTAGGACGTCCACGTGAAGTTGTCGTGCGAGATCATCACGGCCTTCGGCGGACCCGTCGTGCCCGACGTGTAGATGAGCGTGCAGCAGTGGCCAGGAAGCTGCGCGTCGATGCGCGCGTTGAGCACCGCCTCGTCGACCTTGTCGCCGAGCTTCAAAAAGTCATGGAACGTGTAAATGGGCACGGGGCAGTCCACGTGCGGCACGACGCCGTCCCACATCACGAGCGCCTTGAGCTTGGGCAGGTTCTGCGCGATCTGCAGGTACTTGTTGAGGTGGTGCATGTTCTCGACCACGACGACCTTGGCATCGCAGTGCTCCGTGATGTACTGGCACGACTCGGGGCCGTTCGTCGTGTAAATGCCGGCGATGATCGCGCCGGCCATGATCGTGCCGTTGTTGACAAAGAACCACTCGGGCGAGTTGTGGCCGATGATGTTGACGGCGTCATGGGCCTCGACGCCCGTCGCGATGAGCGCCTTGGCGAACCGCGCGCTCGTGCTGTAGTAGTCGGTCCACGTGTACGATTTCCACTTGCCGTCCTTCTTGACCGAGAGCGCCGTGGCGTTCGGCTTGTTCTTGACGGCGCGCTTGAAGATGTCGATCACGGTCGTGGGCTTGTTGGCGCCGATGCCCTCGTCATCGAGCACGATATCGGCCACTTGGTCTGCTTTCCAGACGCCCGGCATGGTCGCAGTCAACGAGAAGGAAGAAAAAGGGGCTTGGGAGGGTGCGCAGCGCGAGGAAACTCGGCGAATGGACCAGCGAGTGCGCGCTGCAGGAGGAGGAAGGAGGGAGCCGAGAGACTTGCCGCTGACGGGAACGGACCTTGCCGCCTGTCACGTGACCAGCTCCGTGATGGACCGCGCACCGGACGATCTGCGCCACCGAATCGGTGCAGCGTCGGTGGCAGTAGCCAGCGACCGCAGTGATCGGTGACTCAAGAGTTGACAGATGCGTGTCACCTTCAAGAGTGCGAACGTTCAACGTTGCGAAATACGGTGAGATCAGATCTTTCAGTTGCGCAAAACAAGGTGGGTGTGCGAATGCTTCTGTGGGGTTTGTGGACATGTGCCAGATGACCGTGTTTTGTGAAATGAGCGACAGTGAAGGCCGCTCGGATCTACCGTTCTCTAAACTGCAGTCTGTTTTTTGAAGACGGGTTGGGGGTTTCCCACGCCTCAAATCGACAAATCGTATCCATCTGTGACGTTTCCAATCTGCAGCAGAACGTACACTCTGCGTACTTGTTTGTCCACAATACACACAGTGTACACAGGTGAGCGTTCTTTTTTTTGTTGTTGTCGAGTAAAGCCTTCCGCATAGTGTACTCAAGTGTGTACGAGATCGCCGCCTCGTGTGCTGCAATCAGCAGCGGCACTTACGCGCCTAGTGTCACAATGCCGCTTAACGTCGACGCTGTCGACGTGAACTTGCTTCGATTTTCTGCTGCGCTTTCGCTGCTTTGCTCTGCGCGCTCGCAGGCCGACCGCGTGACGCGAGCCATGCGCGTCGCCAGTTGACGCGCAGCACCAGCAGCGCGCGTGCTGCGGGTGTCTCTGGTGCAGAGTCCGGTGCGAGTCCGGCCCCAAGCATCCATGCGACCGCGACTGTTAAGAACGTTGTCTGCCATCGTCGAATGGCGTCGGCGCCCACATGGCTGGCTCGAGACGCCGTCGCATGCGCCTTGTCGATGGCTGCGATTGACTCGACAGACAAGCAGCGAGCGCGCGACTCGAGTGGACGGAAACAAGTCATTACCAGACAACGTCAACTCAGACGCAGCTCAGACTCAGGTTTTCCTACTAACTTAAAGCAAACCTGATGCTATGTGACGCTGAATCTGATCCTTGGGGCGATTCGACTTGCTTGCAGCGCAGCGTGTGCACGGCGCTGCATCGCCGACGCGTCATCCCGCGAGTCACGGCGTCCGGAAAGCTCGGAGCTGCGTTGGGTGCCGTTTGCTGTTGAGTCCGTCGATTAAAGCGCCTCTCGATGCGCAGCAGCAGGCGGTGGCGGCTCATTCTGCAAACGTGCGGCCCGCAGCTCGCGATGGCGCCGACTTGGGCCGAGACACTGGGAACGACGCAAGCGACTCGTGCTGCTGCTTTTTATCGCCACGGGAGTCGCTCTGATTGCTTTTCCGGGGCGGTGCCGACGCGTGGACGCTGACGACCTGGGCCTTGCGAGTCTCGTGGTCTCCGTTGAGCATGCTCGCGAGCGCGCGGCGCGCGTCCGCATTGAGCTTTGGCTGCACATGGTTGACGTTCGCGCTCATTGGACGGCGATTCGACGTGGCCTGAGCTGCTGCTCGCTGGTTGTCGCCAGGCGCAGTGTGAAGACGCGGTCTCTGTGGAGACTCTGTGGCGCTCTTTGGCGGGGGTTGGAACGTGAAAAGCCGAGTCTGCCGCCACAACGCCGCGCTGGAGCATCGGACGGTCTTGTTGTTGCTGCTCGTTGTGGTGGGCTGCTGCTGCGAATTCGACGCGATCTTAGCGGCCGTACACGAAGACCGCGGGGAGAGCACCGCACCTGCCGTGTGCGGTCGACACACGCGATGGTTCGCGCTGTTGTTGCTCTCGACCCCGACGGGCTCTTGCTGCAGTTGCAGCGTCAGCTGCAGCGTCCTCGCAAGCGAGAACGACGGGTCCATGGGCGGCTTCTGGTTGCGTCGCGCGGTGTCGCGTTTCCACTCGTTCTCCTTGGCGAACGCGAGCACTTTGGCCTGCAGTTCGCGATCGCGCCTGACAAAGAGCTCAAACGAGTCCACCAGGGACGCGTACCGGCTCGGGTGGTTCGCTTCGAGCGCATCGAGCTGCTTCTGCGACGCCGTCGTGAGCACGACCGAGTGGTTCTCGCCGGCGCTGATCTGCATCGCGCTCACGCCCACAGTCGAGGCCACGAGATGCGGCACCGTGTAGATCTGGGGGAAGGACCTGACGCCGCACTGGCCCAGTTCGTCGCTTCCCCACGTGAACACGCGCGCGTCCTGCGTCATCACCATCGAGTGCAACTTGCCTGCAGCCAGGGACACGACAAGGAGATCGTCGCTGGTGAAATACTGGGTCTTTGCGGGCGCTCCGCGAGTGCGCCGATCCCCGAGACCCAGTTGCCCACTGCCGTTCCAGCCAAAGCCGTAGACCGAGTTGCACTCTGTCAGCACAAGCGTGTGCGCTGCGCCACATACCACGAACGTGCACAAGCGCGTTTTCATGTCGACGGGTTCGAAGATCGACGAGTACTCGCTCTTCTTGGCGCAAGTCCAACCGAGCCGTCCATTCGCGCCCCATCCGCGCGTCAGCAAACTGCCGTTCAAGAGCACCACGGCCGAGTGCATGTCGCCGCAAGCCACGCAGGCCACGCCCTTGCTGCGGAGCGACAGGATCTCCATGGGCATGTTGACCGAGTCAAAGTGCTGCTCGTGTTCGTTGAGTCCGTGGCCGAGCGCGCCGCATTTCCCGTTCCCCCATGAGAACGCGTCCCCGTCTTCCGCCACAGCAATGCTGTGGCGCGCGCCGCATGCTATGTGAAGGATGCGCTTGTGGAAGAGCGACTTGATCGCCCGCGGCGCGCGGATGCTGCACGCTTTGCCGTGGCCCAGGCGCCCGTCTTGACTTTCGCCCCACGTCATGACGTAGCCTTGCTCTGTGAGCGCGACGATGTGGGCGTCGCCACACTCGACGTCGACCAGCATCCTGCTCAGCGTGGAATTGGAGCCGCGACTGCCGTTCACGCCTATTAGATCGGCCTCGAGCGTCTGCTCCTCGGTGCTGTAGTCGACGTACATGGTGCCGAGCATTCCCCAGTTGCCGCTCTTGTACAACAGCAGCGCGTGGGCGGCACGACACACGGCCTTGACCATGGCCGTGCCGTCGCGGTGTGTGCTGTGGTGGTGTCTGTCGACGCTGCTGCTCTGGATACTCTGTATACTCGGCGCGAGCGACGCGGAACTCGCTGAGGCTGTGAGGTTGCGGCGCGAACTTGAGCGCCGGGAGACCAAGGCGGAGACTCCATCCTGGGCCTCTAGCGTATCGTTTGTGATGCCTGCAGTCGACGCCACGGACGCCTTTCGCAGTGACAGTTGAGTCGGATGTGGCGCCGCGTCGAGCTCCACTTGCACGAAATCATGGTGCGTTGGCGACGAAAGCGATGCAGTGGTCTTTGGGCCGCTGCCGGCGCTTGTCGTATTGGTTGCGAGCGAGTTGCCCGAGGTGAAGAGGTAGCAGTCTTCGCGACCCGTGATCTGCACCAGCACGATCGGGGACAAGTACAGGATCTTGTTGCCGTTGAACCGCGAGTCCACGCTGCTGCCAACGTGCTCAATCACCCGCAGCTTGCGGCTGTCCTTGTTGTTGTCGTCGTAGATAGAGGCGAGCACGGCGACGCGGAAAAACTGCGGCGTGCGCCAGTTCTCGCGGTTGAACACGAGCAGCGACGGCGACACGCGAATGCACGCGGGCAGGTTGCCGGGGCAGATCGTGACGGAGTGCTCCGGCTCACACGAGAGCACGGCCGAGTAGAACGCTGCACAGCCGCCGACGGTGACGTCGAGCTGCTGACTCGAGAAAATCACGCTCGGACGCGCCTTTGGACCAGGGAATCCGCCACGGATGCAGTTGCGACGGCTACCGACGATCGAGAGCAGCGGCGGCGGCGCCCGTGGAGGTGTCCCACCCACCAATGCGGCATCGGAGCCACGGCGGCCTTGGTAGAATTTCTCAAGAACGTCCGACGCGCGAGTGCTCTCTGCCATGCGGGATCCACTGCAACAACACTAAAAACAGCAAGTGTAGTTAGTACGCTACCAGTTAATTCGAGTCGACGGAAATCCACGCTACTTGGGATGCTGCTCGAAAGCGCCGCGAAATCACCTATTTTAATAATACCAACGATCCGCTACGATGCCCAGAGTCACTAGAGAGCACGCACAACTGTCCTCAGACCTGTCTTCTAAACAGGACGCCGTCCGCCCGCGACAAACGAATCGTCTTGCCTCCACGCGCAATCGATGTCGACGAACCCAACCTTCGCCATGCTCTGGAGCTGCGCGAAGAGCCCCAGTTGGCCCACGTGGTCGGCAAAGATCAAATGGCCTCCAGGAGCCAGCGAGTTGTAAATCAGGCGGAAAATGTGCTCGTACGTGGCCTCAACGGGTGGCTTCTCTGCTGGCTGCGTAGCAGTTCCCTTCTGCATACTGCTCTGGTAGTGCGCGGGGTTCTCGGCCAAGACGTGGAGCGCGAGGCAGCCCACGACGACATCGACCGTCGTATCACTGATGATTTTTGAGACGCCTGGAGCGATCGACTTGGCCACAAAGTGTGCATTGGTTCCGACGACGACACCGGAGTCCACGAGCCGCTTTTGCGCGATCCCCAGACGTTCGCTCGACGAGTCCACGAGCGTCACGACCGCCGTCGGGTACGCAGCGAGCAGCGCCGCCGATGCGCGGCCACTTCCCGCGCACAAATCGACCACGCGCTTGCCGTCGCAAGGCGGCAATGCGGCAATCATTTCGTTGAGCATGGGCTTCGCGAGCGGCATGCGGCGCTCCAATTGCAGGTCGTACCAGTACGCATTCCCCCAAAAGCCGCTTCGTCGCTGCACGTTCTTGACCCAACTAACAGAACCGCCAGGCACTACTCTTGGAGCTATTGCAGCTGGTGGCGCATTCGTTGTGTCTGCGCTGCGCTGGGCGGTGTGGGCACTGGCGATAGATGCAGCACCAATGTCCATGTCGAGAGCCACAGAGGGAACGTCATAGAGCGCGATCGCGGCGTCCGTAGCTGCGAGAGCATCGTGTGCCATCGGATTGTCGGGCGCGCCTTTGCGCTTAGTGCCTCTTCCACTGGAAGAGCTGCCAGCGCTGTCCGCATTCGCAGTACCGGCGCTAGGTGTGACACTCGGACTCCGTTGCTCCTACCACCACATTGAATCGCCACACTAGATGAGACTTACGCTGCGTACGTGCAAGATACACGCGCTGCACGTACCTTGATCCTGTTGAGTTTGTCGCGGAAGGCGTGCAAATCGGCCATGTGCTTGGTCTCCATGTGGTACCGGATGCTCTGCGAGCTGCCTTTCTGGTACGGCAGCGCCTTGGCGCACTTGAGGCACCAGATGCCGATGGCGTCGTCCGTAGTCCACACCTTCTTGCCCTCGGGCAGCTCGCTCGCGGGCGCGATGAGCTTGGCGAACTGCCAGTACTCGTGCTTGCGCACGTTGCACTGGCTGAAGAGCGGCGGCACGGTGCCCGCGGGCAGCGCGCGGAACGCCGCGATAGGCGACGGCGTCAGGAACGCCACCGCGCTCGACGGCGGTGGCGGCGTGAACGGCGTGTCACCGGCAGCTAGCGCAGCGTGGTGCGGCGCGGGGCTCGCGCTGCCGGCGTCCGGGAACAGACTCATCGCGCTCTCGTTCCTCGTGTCCATTGCCAAAATGCATGGGGGCACAAAAAGAAAGCGAAGAGGTCAGTTGTCCAAGTTGACAGCTAGGATTGTATATTTTGATGAGTTCATCTTTAGAAGTTTGTATAGCCACAATAGTATTTAATCTCTGATTTTGGCTTAAGATAGCCTCGGCTTGACATTACCAGTGTACCTAGAGAACGGCCACTTTGCATCCGATGCGTCGAGTCAACCAGGAACTGCCGCATGGAGAAGCTCTGGGTTCTTGCTGCACAACGGAGGAGGCTGCTTGCTCAATGCAAGAGGGCGAACGAGGCCCGGACCTGGTGGTTGGTGTCTATGTAAATACAGATAATCCCTGCAACGCTCGGCATTTTCGTCTGAAAATTGGATCAGATCCCCATCCAGGTCCTTATGCGACCTGGATCCTATTTCAAGCTATTCATGACAAAATGATGATGGTTTCGGCCGATAGAGTGAGCATTTGTGTAAATAATACGACACTCAGTTCGCGATTTTTGTTGCTCCAACCGCAAAGCAAGTGTCGCCTTCTGAGCTTGTTGCGATGGCGAAAGCCAACGTAGTGTTTGTAGCCTCTGGATCGAATCCCAAGCCATCCGCCGACTGTGAACCTGCTCCGTCGCCGAAGAAGTCTGCTGCTACTATCACGCCTCAAGTTGGCACAAATGGAACCCAAGTGCGGGTCTTGAGGCTGGGCTTGCTGGTCGTCCTCATTGGGTGTCTGGGTTGGCTTATTTGGCTCATGATGCTCGCGATACAGCCGAACAACGTCATCAACCGGCTCATGAACACCGAGACGTTCGACGACGGCATGTTTTGGCTCTTAGCCGAGCCAGCACTACCATTTGTCGTCGCGAGTACCATCGGATTCAGTGCTCTTGCCATCAGCTACGTACACGCCATTCTGACGCTTGTGCAGTGGCGAACGGCGAATCCAGCTATGAACGACGCTTCAGCCACTCGAGTTGGTTCCATGGCTCTCAAACTCAACAAAGCAAAGCACAAACTGCACGACTCCGCCGTCACCTATACCACCAGTTCCCACCGCAGTTCGGTCGTGAGGAGCGCAGCCACTCTGGCGCTGCATGCGGCACATGAAGATAGTCTGACACGAAAGTTTGCGGTGAGTAAATGGGTGCTTTTTTTGCTCGTCATGCTTAGTACTAACTTCGATCGGTACTTTGAACTGTTTTACTTAGAACGTCTGGCTCAAGATTTTGAGTTTGACGCTGCAAGCGGTCTTGCTCCATCGGTATCTCGAGTCTGGAGTTCCCATTACGATTGTAATGCTTCTTACGACGGAGATTGCGCTGGAGTCTGCCGCCTGCGTGCTGGTGATGATGCTGCCACGTCGTTGGAGTCAAGACAATCTTGCAGAGGAACTCGCTGGAACAACGTAAGTCGCTCGTCGTGCTCGCGGCTTATAAGTTCGATGAATCGGTTGGTTGATTCGCTTGTTTGCTCTCTGCAGGTTTGCTTTCGCGACTGCGGTAGTGCTTCCTCTAGCTGTAGTCGCCTACAGCTTGTTGACTTTCGAATTCGACCGCGAAGTCTACGCCATCAACTTGAAGGTGTTCCCCCAATGGACGCTTCGAAACCCTTGGTCGCGTGGTCGCAGATCCGGTAAAGACTGAGGTTGTCCTCAAGGCATTGAGTTCGCTGCAGATTTCCTCAACTATGGGCCTGCTGACGCATGTGGGCACAAATGCGGTCCTGTGCTATCGACTCCACCGTCTCATGAATCGCATTCGATCTCCACGGCAAACGAGACCGAGTATGTACCCAAAGCGCCACCCAATCGCTGTGCTGTTTGTTCTTTTCTCTGTCGGCCTGGTCGTCTACGTGCACCTGAGCATCTCGACGTCCGCGAAAGCGTGTGCTTTCCACCCAGAATGTGCGGTGCGAGCACTCCGGTGGGTATCTTTGCGAGACAATGACCGCAACCAGTGTCCCTGCTTCTCAGCGGTCGACGTCGGCACCGGTCTGACGACTTTTGAGGAGTGGCTGCAACCTCAGAATGTGACAAAGTTGCCGAGCTGGCGGCGACAGGAGACTTGGAGTCCATCGATATCGCGGATCGGCAGCTCGCATCGTTTCCAGAGGAGCTACGCCGATGTGCCAACATGAAATACATGTACGTCACGCGTTTTGAAACCTATTTGCTGCCGTTGCGTACCTGACGGATTTCTCGTTGCTCTTTCTCACGACAGCTCACTGTTCTACACGCACACAGAGGTGTTTCCGCCTTGGTTCAAGGAGTTTTCGAAGGTGAAGTTCTTGTAAGTGTTGTCTCTATGGAGTGCTCACTCAATTCGAGTATGTGATGCACCGTCGGCTAACAGCGTGTGCATGGGGTCATCGTGATGCAGACACGTTGAGGGGAAGCCCTTCATATCCAGCATTGCAGAGCTCCCAGGCGATATGTCCGATCACATGAGCTCACTCACGTTTCTCCATCTTACCGCACACCTGGGTTTACGTCACCTCCCTTCTTTCCACGGCCTGACAAGTTTGAGATCATTAGAGCTCGGCCTTCTGACATCGCTGGAGGAATTGCCCTCTCTCGATCGCACCACGAAGTTAGAGCGCATCGTGTTGGGCTTCCTACCGACTCTCGACAGCATACCGGACATGAGCGCCATCGCCAATTTGAAGTCGTTCGTGTACACGTATCGAGGAATGGTGTGCTGCAATGGCTTTCTCGACAATGAGTGCGACTTGAGTGATCCGCTGTGCGACGCTGAACCGGTGTGGGGGGATCCCGTCAGCGATTTGCTTACCACCGTCACGAGAGGACAAAATCGCGTCAGCAGCAACCCGACAAGTGTTCGAAAAGTTTGCGGCCACTGCCTGCGTTTTCCTTCCCGACGCGTGGGAAACGGAGGACGACCCGCCACTTCCGGAGTCCATTGCACCATGCAACGGCACCATGTATCGGCAGTGTGAAGCGCCAGGCAATCGCACGGGAATGTGCTACAACACGGCACTGGCACCGATTTCGTGCAATGGCAACATTTTGCCGATTGAGATGCGAAGGCAGCAAATTCAAGAGCATGCAGGTGTTCGGTGCGACCCTGTTGAGGAGGCATGGTTGGGATGCCATAGTTGAATGGCGGCAGCTACAGTTAGTCTCACTTCGCATGGTGACACAAATGAACTATACCTGTTTGCCAGCTTAGTAATTCAGCTGAAGGCGTGCTCCAGCGTAATCAAACTGCCTAAACGATGAGTAGAAGGAGACCAACAAACCATGGATTGGATGCTGGCGATTGGATACGTCATTGTTTGCTATTGCCAGCAATGTCGTAAGCGCTTCGAACAGTACATTGTAGTTGATCATGACGCGGTTCGGTCCACACTTGTACACCGTTTACTTTCCTAATGAGCAGCTACGCTCAGTAGTACTTCCGTACCCGCGCAAACATGGGTGGGTAGCTGGATTAGACACTACCTCACTTTTGGGCATTCCTGGTGCAGATTACAAACGCTCTGCATTGTCCGCAGAAACAACCGCTCGCTTGCCGCCCGAACTGGAGAGGAACCGTCTTCAGGGACCGCGTGTGGACACGATTACGCTGGACGTCGGCGGGGTGATACCAAACTTGCTCACAATTGCTCTGTAGAGTTATAGAGGGAATAAACAAGCGCTGCTGCCAGCGACATAGGCTTACTGTACCAGGGATTTTTGGCGTCACTTGACTTACTGTAAATCTGGCCCTTTGGCCCACGGACTGCGACCAGATAGAACGTCAAGGCGCGATAGGCTTTGGGAACCAAGTAGCGAGGTGGTCAGTCGAGTAGCCGCGACAGTCGCTGTGGTGGAAGCAGGGGCTTGGACCTTATCCATCAATCGCATTATGGTGCCGAGCGAAAGTGGTCGGATAAAGGCCCACTATCATGTTGCAGTTCATTCGCAGGCCGCAGCGCACACACTGCGCACATACGAACACACAAACCGCACTCAGTTTTCGCGTCGGACGAAGCAAAGTAGCAGCAACTCCCGTTAAAGTATCGTCCCCCAAAGCGTCCAACAGTATCAACACAAAGTTGCACGCACCCTGAGATGAGTTGGGAGCAAATGAGGTCATCGCCGCATAATCAAATTCGGCAGCCACCGACACAGTTGACGGCTTTTTTCTTATAATAGTGTTGCATGCATTGTGGGAGCAGTGCAGTTAATGAGGGCGGCAGCCTGCCGACCTCAAGTGCCTACACCTTTCAAATCCGAGCGGCCGCACTGGTCAATGCACCACAGTCTCGCGGGACCATGTCGAACCGCGCTTGCTCCAGAGGCCGCAGGCATCGAACGCTTGGAGCCTCATTGAAGCAGCTCGTGAACGCGGACTTGGAGCGTGAACGTAGCCATTCGCAGATGGCGCGAGTACGTAATCGAGCGAGCAAACCCTATCGGCCCGAGGCATCCAGGCTGATTCAGGCTTACTGGTCAGCCTGTAAGCGCGAATCAGCAACGTAATCGGAGGCACGAGGTGTCACATCACATCGTCCAAGGGCTGCATCCCTGTCACATGTTGCATCTCCACACTTGAATGTAAATCCAAAGTCCTTTGTACGTGCATTCTATACTGACTGAGAAATTACGCAGCATCAAGAATCAATTCAATTGGATAACATTGAGTCACTCTAACCGAAGGTACTGACATTCCGTGATACCGCGTACCCTTCCAAATCCGCCCTGTCCGTTCCACTCGCACTTCCCTCTGAAACCGCATACCTCCACCGTCGACGGAGTACCGTCACGAAGATCCCCCCTCGCGCATGCTTCCTCCCCATGCAGCCAGCGCATTCGCGAAAACGCGCCCAAGCCCCCACGCCGCTCCCCCGCCCCCTCGCCCGCGCCACCCGCTCGCTCACCATGGCCGCCCCTCTGATCAACGACACCGCCGCGTGGAAGCGCCTCCAGGAGCACGCCGCCGCCATCAAGAGCTCCACGCACCTGCGCGAGCTGCTCCAAGACGAGAAGCGCAACGAAGTGCTGCGCACGGAGCAGCGCGGCATCTTCCTCGATTACTCGCGCCAGAACGCGACGACGGAGACGCTCGACTTGCTCTTTGACCTGGCCGACACCGCCAACTTGAAGAAGAAGCTTGCGGCCATCGCCAGCGGCGAGCACGTGAACGTGACCGAGGACCGCGCCGTGCTGCACATGGCGTTGCGCGCGCCAGCGAGCAAGAAGATCGTTGTCGACGGCCAGGACGTCACCAAGGACGTGCACGACGTGCTGAACGCGATCAACGCGTTCTCCACGAGCGTGCGCTCCGGCGCCAAGCTCGGATCCACGGGCAAGGTGCTCAAGAACATCATCTCGATCGGTATCGGCGGCAGCTACCTTGGCCCAGAGTACGTGTTCGAGGCGCTCCGCTACGAGCCTGCGGCCAAGGCCGCGTCCGAGGGCCGCACGCTGCGCTTCTTGGCGAACGTTGACCCTGTCGATGTCGCGCGCGCCACGAACGGCTTGAACCCAGAAGAGACACTCGTAGTCGTCGTGTCGAAGACGTTCACCACGGCTGAGACCATGCTGAATGCGCGCACGTTGCGCAAGTGGCTCGTGGACGACCTCACGGCCAAGGGCGTGTCGTCGGCCGATGCCATCAGCAAGCACATGATCGCCGCCAGTTCGGCCGTGCCGCTCGTTCAGGAGTTCGGTATTGACCAGGCCAACATCTTCGGCTTCTGGGACTGGGTCGGTGGTCGCTACAGTGTCACGAGCTCCGTGGGTATTTTGCCATTGGCGCTGCAGTTCGGCTACGGTATCATGGAGCAGTTCCTTGCGGGTGCCCACGACATGGACACGCACTTGTTGGAGGCGCCACTGCGCAGCAACTTGCCTGTGATCATGGGTCTCTTGGGCGTCTGGAACTCGTCGTTCCTGGGCCACTCGTCGCGCGCGCTGCTGCCATACTCGCAGGCGCTTTTGCGATTCTCGGCGCACATCCAGCAAGTCGACATGGAGTCTAACGGCAAGCGCGTGACCGTCGAAGGTGTCGATTTGCCATTCGAGGCCGGCGAGGTCAACTTTGGCGAACCAGGCACAAACGGCCAGCACTCGTTCTACCAGTTGATCCACCAGGGCCGCGTCGTGCCATGCGACTTCATTGGCTTCTGCCAAAGCCAAAACCCAGTGCTGCTCGCGGGTGAGCCAGTGTCGAACCACGACGAGCTCATGTCGAACTTCTTCGCGCAGCCTGACGCGCTCGCGCGTGGCAAGTCACTCCAGGACCTGGAAGCCGAGGGCGTGCCAGAGCACCTCCGCAACCACAAGCTGTTCCCAGGTAACCGTCCGTCGATCTCGCTGCTTTTCCCAAAGCTCGATGCGTTCTCGTGCGGCCAGCTGCTCGCGCTCTACGAGCACCGCACGGTCGTGCAGGGCGCGATCTGGGGCGTCAACAGCTTCGACCAGTGGGGCGTCGAGCTCGGCAAGGTGCTCGCGAAGCAGGTGCGCTCGCAGTTGCAGGCGTCGCGCTCGAGCAACGCGCCAGTGCAGGGCTTCAACAGCTCCACGGCGTACATGCTGAACAAGTACCTGAACCACAAGTCTGCCTAAGCAGCCGCGAACGGCTACCGCGCAGAAAGCAAAAGTCGGTCTTAACGCCTCGCAACATGCACATTTTTAGTATCGTGAGCTTGGTTTTTTTTAGGGAATATAAAAAATATACACCAGGATAAATTAAAAGTAAAAAAATACACAAAAAGATTGGAAAATAAAAAAATAGATCAATCACGTATACTATACGAAAAATATACACATTATCCAAATATCATTAAACCAGCATCACGTATGGTTAGACAAGCGTGACTCTTAATCAATGTGTACATATACAGTATATTTTTCTGTGTTTTTGACGAGGAAAATCCAGTCTAGGAAGAAAAGCCTCGGACATGCACTATGTCATGGACAAACTCAACCAAGCGAACTAACCAGGGCAAGTCTTACGGTTGTGTAATGGGACGCTGTTTACAACAGTTCCCAAAACACGGCACACACGCTTGTGCGACGAGGAAGCGATTCCCGACTTG
>JAADVP010000429.1:0-21852 GCA_023335675.1 Globisporangium solare | reverse complement strand
GCGCTCGACCAAATCCATCTTCGTGTCCATGGTTGGTCGCTGGGTCCTCTTTTTCTGCTTCTGCTTCTTCTTGGAGACTTGTTCACGAACTCGCGGATTGGAGAATGAGCTCCAGAAATGGAAACGAAAAGCGAACGAGAAAGTCTGCGGGCAGAGTCGTCAGTCTCAATGGGGCTGGGCTCCGACGCTGCCAGTCGTTGTGCCTGGCTGTGGCTGAGTGGGGGCTGGACAAAAGAACCGATCCTTTCCGTAGCGGAGACGATGGCACAACAGTGAACCTAGGTCTGGGCATGTCCCCAGCGCGCTGCCCATCTTTCTCGTGACAGAAATTATTAATTTTTAATCATGGTATGAGTCTTTTAACTGAAGCTTGGGGCAATCAGATCCGTTCAACAAATGTACTAACATTTATGAAAGTATTTTTCTTATGAAACAGCACAATTTGGAGGGTTGTTGGCTTGAACTAATTCTTAAAGGGGCTCATTTTAATGTGGAAGCACTCCTGTTTTGACTGTTTTCATAAAATTCTGGCTCCAACCAACTAATTTTTAGCGCTGCATGGCGTTATTTTAAGCTTCTTTTCGTTTTAATAGGCGTCCTACTATTATCAAAAGGCCTAACCCTCAATCAAAGATGAGGGAGATGATGGAGGTCCACAACCAGAGTCCCGCGTGCGACCAAAGAACAGCCATCGCATGCAAAGTCTCAGTCAACTGGCGTCCCGCGTCCCCAGAGGCCCACTCTTCGCTCTTAATCTCACCATAGAACACCCCGCTCTTCGCACCGCGCGTCTGGGTTCCCATTCCAGATGACGCCACAGAAAGGCGCTCCAATTGGTGAATGCGTTCCTCCTCCCTCCCCCTTCCCAGATTGTGCATTCGAAGCCCCGGCAACCAGCTCTTTTCCAAGAATAGAGTGTGGGGAAACACCGTCGCGCCAAATTGCTTGGCTTGCACCTATTCTCGTTGTGCACGATGAGTATGTAGGCACTTTAGCCTATCAACCGCCTGAAACACAGGCACCTTCCTTCCAACTCGTATAGTAGTAGCCAGGAATATGAGTCCCAAACCTGGTTCTGTGTGGTGACCTCATCTCCCAACTTCAAAGGCTCATCTCCCAAATTCTGCGGTGCACACGAGCGGACGGTGGTACACTCAGTGCGGTTCTTTTCTCGGTGTAAAAAAGGGGCGGATCCGCAGGATTTGACTGTGATGGGAATCGCAATGGGTGATGGCTCGAAAGGGCCGACCACCTCTCTCCCTTTTTCACTTGGACGACGAATTCAAACTTGGCTTCGTGTCCAGACACCGTCTGGACCACGCGGCGCATGTAGCACGCGAACATGAGCGTGCAAGTTCGTTTCGAAACGTGCTGGCTCCGAGAGGGCTTCGTGCATGTACACTTTTTAATCCGTGGGTACTGTACGTCGCGAGCACTCGACCTGTGAGGCCATGAAGACCAGATCGGCTATCACTTTTAAACGCCCATCGCCGTAGACGCGTTGCAACTGCTATTACTGCAACCGAAATTCTAGATGCCGTCCACCTAGAACTTTGGTTGCAGCATTGGGAAATTCTCACACTGCATTTGGCAAGAAAATCTGAAACCTCGGGGCTTCTGATCAGGATGCATGCTTTTGTTTTGTGTTTTGATCGATAGAGGAATATTTAGGTATCAAATAGGCAGCATTTCTACTGGTTATTACGCATATGTAGCCATGCATTTGTTTGCCTGAACGGATAGGAGCTTGTTTGGACATCAACCACTAGCAATTACGAAATCTGGTTGCAGCAGCCTCGCTCCACTCGTTCCACGGACGAACTGCAACAACAGTTGCCTGGCACTCCACACGTCGGCGTCGTGTGCACAATACAAAGCCAATCAGGTGCTGCAAAGCGATCTGTATCAGTCAAAGTGTTGTTCTTTTTTCAGAGCGAACGCGGTATCATCTACAGTACATGCAGCCGAACAGCAGTTGGGATGCATTGTGCAGTCCACAAGTTATGGGGAGGGCACCGCGCACGCACGCTGCAGTACTGTGCAGCTGTATAAATCGCTCGCGCATCTCAGTCCTTCGCTTGCGGTTGCCACGACGCACGCACAAGCACGCAACTTTCCCATGTGACTTTGTAGGCTCGCGATCTCTCTGTCATTTCAGCCTCTGAGCCAGTGCAGTACGGCTCGCATGTGTTTAAAATCGTCTTCATCCTCGTTTACAATCGACGCTCTGTGTTGTCGTTTCGCACGCCAAGTTGGATGATATGAGCCACCGCAGAGTGTGAAATGCCTGAGCGCATCCTCAAACCTGAACGTAAACGCGTTCGGTCTCCTCACGTCAGTTTGGCATGTCACGACAGAATCGGTGCGATGCATGCTGTGCAGATAATGATTTTCAACATGCGCATTTTTAGACATGATGTTATTACAAGGTGGTTTGGGTGAAGCCAGTACCCCCCGATAAGGTCTCAGAGAAAAGAGTCTTGGTTCGCAACGAGGATTCTGCGCAGCTTCTTCGGATCACCCGATCAGAAAGACCTTGAGGAAAGTCTGTGGGCCACGCTTGCCTGCACGTACTACCGTATGTACTGCAAGCTCTCGCATCCAGAAATGTACGCCGAATGGCTGGGGTGCTGATGGGCCCAGCCATTCGGCGTACATTTCTGGATGTGACTTGTTCGGACCCCGCCCGTCCTGGGGGTCGGTTCTTTTCGTGCATGCTGGAGCCAAGACTGTGCACCTTCACATTGGCCTTCCGCTTCGATTGCACGAGAGGAGCGGACGGTATGTACCCATCCGTCCGTCGCTGTTTGGAAGACCACGAGAATGAGCAGCTCCAACGATCTTTGACCAGAATTACTGTACGAGTCGGTGTATATCCGGATGGAGCAATTCATACCGGAATGTGTATGCAAATATACATTGCGGAATTGTGCTGGACACGTCGTCAGTAGGCAACTGAGCAATATATCAAATTATAAAACTATCTTCAAGAGAAAGCGACTGAATTACATTTATTCAATTTATGTGTATTTACTATTAATTGACTTTTCGATCACGTCTATCGTCAGAGGGTATACAGTAGCTGTGCGTTTTCACACTCGCTGCCGTCAATGCGCGCCACCCTCGCGCGGCGGCGTACGATCGGCCCCTTTGTTTCCTCAGCGTCCATCGCGCGAAGGCGTGTGCGCGTCCGTCCACCCCGCTGCCTCGCCATCTGCACTGTTCACGCCGGCAGAAGCGGTCGTTTCAAGTTGCGTGGTGCTGAAAATACTCTCGGTGCCATATTTGCATGATGGCGGAGCTATAAAAAAAAGGCGACGATGGCGACTGCCGTGACGGCGTATGGCCCCTTCTGCTGTAGACCGCAGGGGAGCAACGCGCTTGATCGTTGCGGTGTGAGGATGTGGACGACGCATGGAAGGCCGCGGCTCGCTTCGGCAATTGCACCAGCAGCTTGCAGGCGCGGCCAGCTACCAGCCAGCCCTATACGCTGCCGTGGCGGAATGACAGTCTGGCTACTCAGAGAAACGCCCGCCATCCCCCACTGCCCACGTTGCCGCTATGGGCATTGAATCCGTTGGCTCAGTTCCCGCAGCGGCGTGAGACGGAGCACTTGTCCAGGAGCAGCTCTGCTGGCACCCGCGAAGAGCACGATCCTGCGAGTGTGGGGCGAGGGCGAGTCAGCGACCAAGAAGGCGGAGGCTGGCGGAAAGCACCGTCGTACTTTGGCACCATGAAGCGCCTGCCGTTGCCGGCAAACGGTACGATGGGCCCGGTGACAAACCAACCCGCCCAGCGACAGCCTAGCATCGGCAGCTTCAATCCTCACAAGCATCAGTACGATGGGGACGAACGCGTGCAGCGAATTGTGGTACCCCTGGCTGAGCCGTTCAAGCTCCAGTATGCTCCTCAGAAGCAGAACCAGCAACAAGAAGCAGACGAAGAGCCTAAGCAAATGGGATTGATGTCCGAGCCATTCCCTTCTCAGAATGGGAAATGTAGCCACGATGCGCTCGGAGATGATGATCCAAGTTGTGGCGATGGCGCAAGAGGCGAAACGAATCAAGTTGAAGACGAAGAACAGAATTGTGATCCCTCCGACCCGCTTCAGGCCAAGCCATCAACTCCAATCCTCCAGCAAGGCGGGTTTTTTTTAGGCCTTGGAAGAAAACTGAACGGAACGAAGACGAAATGCGAGACAACAATTATCCGAGTTATAGAGAGAGTGAGGCGGACTCGTCTCAGGTGAACAAATGGAAAGTTCGTGCATTGCTCAATCCGTTTGCTCGGCGAAAGGCTGTAGCGAAAGCGGCTCCCTCGACTGTCAATTCTGCGTGCCCTGACGAAAGTAGTCGAGCTCCAGATGTGCAACCACCTCTAGCTGGCCCAAAGCGACCGACGACGCCACTTCCTGCACCTTCCTCTATACTCTCACGCTCTACCAGTCAACAACTGCAGCACACTCCTTGATCGCAATCTCACGACGATACCAGCGGTGACGACCCAGGAGAGGTAGATAACGACGAGAAGCTTCAATGCACTATGTTAGAGAACGCTTTTTCCAAGCCGCGGCTGACTCTGCCCCCGTTCCGGAGAAAAGCGAAGGTTCTGACGCCATTAGATACTTCAAAACAGCAAGATGGACTGCCACGCGAGAGCAGGAATCACGAAGAGCGCGAAGACTTCCAAGCATTCAAAGCACCGCCAAAGACGACCAAGCACGTGGTTCGAGAGACCAGCCAGCAGCACTCTGCAGCAAAGGTTGCGAAGCCTAAAGCGTCAACCCTCGGTGCGCTAGCTGAGATCCAACGAAAGCGCGACGAGCGGCGGGCCCAGCAAGCAGAAAAGAAGCAGCGTATCCAGAGCGAGCTGGAAGAACATGGAGACGACACTGGGTACAAATTCCGGCGCTTGATTCAGCGATACCGTGATGCTTTGCCTGCGTTTCAGAAACAGCAGAAGGCTGCGCTGCCGCCCTTAGCAAAGAATGGCGCTTCAGTCAGTGCTGGGATCCCGCCCGCCCGATTATCTGTGTTTGTTCGCAAACGTCCACTCTCGAAGAAAGAGCTCAAGGCCAAGGGTTACGATATCGTCTCGTGTCTGTACGCTGCTGCTGGTGGTCAGGGGAAAAGTAAGGCAAACGTTCCAGTTGCCTCATGCAGGCAAGAGTTGGTGCTTCACGAACCAAAGCTGAAAGTCGACTGCTCTGAGACGCCGGAGAATCATCGGTTTCGCTTCGACGGCGTGTTCGATGAGCTGCAAGACAGCTCGCATGTGTATGCTTTGTCCGTAGGGCCAATGATCCCGTGTCTCATTCCCGATCGGATCGCTGTCGATGGTCGCAACGGTGATCACACCAATCTCACTGTTTTTGCGTACGGCCAGACGGGCTCTGGGAAAACGTACACGATGAAATCCATATACAGGCAAGCAACGACTGACCTTTTTGAGCGGATCGAAGGATGTAGCGGTGAAAGTGGAGCTGTGATGGTTGGCGTGAGTTTCTACGAGATCTACATGAACAACGCCAATGATCTCCTCAATGGACGAAGCCGCTTGCAACTGATGGAGGACGGCGAGGGAACAGTGTAGCTCCTCGGATTGAAAGAAGTCATGACATCCAGCGCTGATGAGCTTCTAGATTTGGTGAAGCACGGTGAGGATTCGCGCGCGACGAGTGCGAATGCTGTGCACGATGATTCGTCTCGGTCGCATGCACTGCTTCGTATCACGTTGTACCCGGGAGAAGGCTCGACCACGAATAGTTCTACGATCCTGGCTCGGCTTTCGATGGTGGATTTAGCTGGAAGTGAGCGCGCCTGTGATACGCAAAGCGATAAGTAAGTGCCTGGTCTGCATCACAGTGGTCTTTCTCAAAGTATTGGCCCACTTACGTTGTTTGGAATGCGTTGTATAGCAAAAACACACGAATGGAAGGCACCGAGATCAACAAGAGCTTACTGGCACTGAAAGAATGCATTCGGGCGCTGGATCGCGGCGCGACCCATATCCCCTTCCGACAAAGCAAGCTCACGCAGCTTTTGCGCGATAGCTTTTTGTCGCAAAACTCCAAGACTGTGATGATCGCGACCGTGTCGCCGTGGTCGGAGAGTTGCAACCATACCCTCAATACGCTCTGTTATGCGGATCGACTCAAAGAAATCGGAGGTCAGTAGCAGAACCGCGCGAGCGATTCTCGGGTCCAAAAGAAGTTTAAAGGAGAAGGTAGGCTACTCCACATAAAGGCGTACGTACGTTCAGGTTGATGAGACTGGAAACATGGACACGGAAGTATCACATACACTGAAAGCACACACACTATTTCAGATCAATATGGCCAAGCTCCGAACTACTCACTTATTTGGCTGCTATAGACAACTCACCGACTCAAAGTCCACAAAGGGCATTGCAAACCCAAGACTAAAGGTATTCTGCAAGTCTGTGCATCCATCCGGATAACGCGCTTCCGAAAATCGCAGCCCGAATGCCGCCGACATTTCGTCTCGTGATTTGCCGTCGACGGTGCCGAAGGCAGCAACACCCGTAAATAAAAAAAATCCGAAAATAACATTGACCCCGTATTAAGCCCGCAGAGGGGCAGCTTCACGCAACCTTCGGACGACCTTGTCTCCCAGCGCAAGCATTCGGGATCCAAATCGAGACCAAATGGCAGGCGCGCATGCGGAGAAGCGCCTCGCGCCTCGCGCGTTCCTCGCGTTCGACGACTTCTCCCTCGCGGGGCAGCGTACGTAGCGGACTTCGCTTGGCGCGTCTGTGCGCACTGCGTCGCTCAATTTGCTGCGTTTGCCTCCCTCGTCGCTCTCTTTAGATGTGCTCCGCTTTGCCGACATCCCCGGGCTGACACAAGTCGATGGCGCGGCGGACTCCCTCTCTTCCCTGGGCCGATTCGCAGCGCATGTGGATGTGTGGCACTTTGGAGACGACAAGCAGACCCCTGTTGTATGTGACTTGTTGCATTGTGCTCTTGTGTGGTGGCTGCATTTCATAGAATGCATCGCTCGTTTCTCAAATGCTGCGCTCGTGTGCAAAAAATGATGACACAGATCTCTTTCATCGCAGTGCGCAATGGCGCAATCCAAGAGAACGAGTACTGGGCGCTCGCAGACGCGCTGGTGACGTTCGTGAGCGACGCAGAGGCGCTTGTGATTGCTGCCGCGCTGCACTTGCCGTACGCCAAGCCGCTGTCGTCGACGATGACGCCGATCGCCAACGTGTACCACTCGGTGCTGAACGCCGCGAGCAGTCCAGCGGAAGCCGAGCACAGAGACCGCGACGGTCCTGCCGTCACGTTTGGGGCCGCTGCCTCGTCGCTCGCCCACGTAGACTCGTCCTGGGAGATCAAGGACAAGTTCCTGTCCGCGCTCGTGCATTTCCTCAAGGTCGAGCAGTCGCCACACACGCACTTTTTGCTCGCAAAGGGGTACAAACCAGGCCGCGACCACGCGGGAACCTACGAGGTGCGTCTGTGGTATGCCGTTCGGTCGTCCATCGCTCTGCCGATTAACGGCGCTTCGTTTCGTCGTCTTTGCTATCGCTTTCTCCATGTGTAGGCGGTGGATTCGCTTGTTGCCGCCGTGGAGGCGTTCACAAACGCGAGCGTCGCGTTCGACGCGCTTGCGATCAAGACGCAGCTGCCTCGGAAGCTCGCTGACGCGCCTGCGAACGTGAATGCGCAGCACGAGAACGACCACCACACGCTACTCTACCATTAAACCGCTTGAAGAAAGAAAGCGCGCAGGCCAAGTAGAAAGATGTTTTGTTTGCGGTTTTTGTTCTCATTGTATTACCAAGTTCGTGTAGTTTTTTGTTTGTTGTGCTTGCTACGGTGTGTGCGTGGAGTGCGCCAGTCGTTCGTCCTTCCTCATGTGTTTGCTTCCTCCCACTTGGCCACGAAACATGCCCAGGCGTGTTTCCTACTCCATGAGCATCACGATCTTTCGCTTCGTCGTGCGGTTCACGGCGGCCGCGAGCGCGTCGTCAAAGTCCGCGAACTTGTACGTCTGGATCCAGGTTCTTAATTTACCAGCTTCCACGAGCGACGCCAACTCGTTGAGCATCGCCACGCGCTCGTCCACCGACGACTCCTTGACCCACTCGCTCAGCCAGAAACCCTTCAACGTGATGTCGTGGAAGATGAGTGAGCCCGTGCCGACCGACACGGCTTCCTTGCTCAGGCCGCCGTACGTCACGTGCACACCCTTCTTCGCAAGCACCTTGGCGATCTCCAAGCTGCTCTTGCCGCCGACGCTGTTCAACGCGAGCTTTGGCGCTGGCAAGTCCGAGATCAGCTCCTTGAACTTGGCCGAGCCGAGGTAGTCGGCCGTGACGACGATGTCGGCGCCGAGGCTCTTCAAGTGCTCGTTCGTGACGTCGTAGTCGCCATCGTCGCGGATGACGTTGATGGTCTTGATGCCGCGAAGCGCAGCGAGCTGGATCACAGCCTGGCCCACGGCGCTGTTCGCACCGTTCTGGATGACCACGTCGCCCTTCTGCAGCGACGCAAAGTCCGCGAGCAAGCGGTACGCCGTCGCCGGGTTCACGGCGAGCGTCGCCGCGTCCTCGATCTTGATCTTGTCCGAGACCTTGACGACGTCGGCGCTGGCGGCGACCGCCTTGTTGCGCCACGTTCCGAAGCCCGCCTGCGTCGGGACCACGCGGTCGTTCACCTTGACGTTCTTGACGTCGGCGCCCACGGCCGTGACGACCGCCACGCCCTCGTTACCGGCCACGGCTGGGAACTTGGGGCGGATCGCGTAGTGGCCCTGGATCTGCGACAGGTCGGCGACGTTGATCGGCGCGGCCAAGAACTTGAGCGCGACCTGGCCGCGGCCCAATTCGGCGTCCTTGTCGTCGGCCTCGATCCTACTCCGCGCAACGCGCACAACAGCGTTAGCACAAGACACAGCACCTCGCAGAAAAACACACGCACAGACAGACAGACATGCATGGAGACGCACTTAAGGACGTTGAGCGGGTGGCCGTACTCCGCATAGCGGACGGTGCTCATGGAGCGGCCCGCGTGGCCCTTGGCCTTGGTGGCGAATCCCTTGGCGATCGACGCGATCATAGCTCCTGCGGCGTGTGTGAGTGGCGGTGCGTGTTGCTTCTCCACCGCTCGCTCGCGGAGCCGCTCGCTCCCCCCCCTCCAAAGAGTCTAAAAACCCAATTACCCAGAGTCTATATTTTCGGAAAATTGCGCCGCGTTTGTATGGCGGTTGGCTTGGGATTGGATTTCGAAATATAGAGATTCGAGGGGAACAAGGGGAGGAGACCACCAGACTCGGCCGATTCTGGCGGTCTCGTGGACGCCACACATAGCGTGGCGCACACTACAGCAGTGTCCCTATCCTAGTCTCTATTTTTTACGGGCCGCTGGCGCGTAAAAACCCCACGACGGCCGGAGGCAATTGGTAAAAAGGCTCGCTTCCAGTCGTTGCTGTGAGCCGCGAAAGTGGCGATGCGTGCCGCGCCGCCGCAAGCTGCCGCCATCTTCCAATTCGTCCTGCGCTCCGGCAGCGACTGCGCATTCGGCGTCCAGCGCCGTCGGGCTTCGCGTGTGCCGTCTGCTTGCTGCTGCCTGCTGCCATGTGGTCGCTGTCTGCGTTTGTGCGTGTGTTTTCGTCTATTGTGCCGGCGCTCCCGATGATTAATTAAAGTTTGAGATCCGTCAATTCTGCGGCACGCGTCGCTTTCCGGAGTGGCGCGGCTGCCAGGATTCTGTGGACAACTTCGCTTGTTGATGGGACCCAACCTCGTGGGTGCTTGTGTCTCTATCTATGTGTCTATGTGTGTTGGCTGGAGCATGTTGCGGCGTCTTTTCTCAATGATTCCAATAGTTTTTAATTAAACCCTGAACACCCGGATGTTGAAAAAAATCCAACCTGAGAGGAAAGATGTCTACATATATTGATTTTGTTTTTGTGCGTGTTTGGCTCGCGGGCGTCTCGATGATCAAGCGAAAATTTAATCTTTGAGACCTGAACCGTTGTGTTGAGAAAACCTCTTTCCTGAGAGACCCCGCGATGCCATTTAGGACCTGCTGTTGAATCCGCAGAAAGCGTAATCAGATAAATGAACTCCACGTTTAGCAATGTTTTGCTGCTTTCTGTGCGTGAGATCGCGCTTCTTTCCAAACCTCATGCTTGTATTGGAACTTGGCGGCAGTGGCGCTTTCAGGTGCTGCTGCATCGTATTTTTTGTTAGTCGCTTCTTATGCGGTCGTTTTCTTCTTCAGAGGTGACAATTTGAAGCTCTTGTCTTTCGTGCTGCGGGACGGCGATGCGGTGCAAAGTCTCGACGCCGTCTTGCCACTGTCCAGCGCACTCCTGTGGCCGTTGGCGCCGCTACTGAAGAGCTCCTGGAGCACGATGCGTTTCTCTTTTTCCCACGTGTCGAGCTCGCGATGCAGCTGGATGATCTTATGCTGTGAAGGGTTGTGGAACAACAGTGATTCCTGGAGCGCGTTCATGGTCCCGCTCTAGAACTGCACGTTGAGCTTGGCCAGGTCGGCTTCCTGGAACACGAGGATCTCGACCAGAGTCTGCGTCCGGATCGTCACCTGGGACGGCTACCCCGGTTGCAGCACGCTCAGCTCGCCAAACATCTGGCCGCTCGCGAGGATCGCGACGTTCACGTCCTGCGTCACGGTCTTCTCGCGGTTCGCGCCAGTCTGCGCGTTCGTCACCAAGCGCGGGTTCGTGAGCATCCAGCCGTTGTCCAGCACCCACGAGCCATCGGTCGAGCGAGACGTGAGGAGATCGTCTGCCGCCGCGAGCGACGGCGCCTTCTTGGCCGCAGACCGCCGCTTCATGACGGAGCTCGGCGTCGTCGTGATGGTCTTGCGCACTTGGCACACGCCGCGTTTGATCACGCACAGCTGGGTCACGATATCGCCCGTCCGCAAGATGTCCTTGCCCGGATCGTATAGCTTGCGGCTCGACACGGCTGCCAGCGACGTCACGACGCCCTCCGTGCAGCTTTGAAACACGCGGCAGCCGCGAAGAAACTGTATGCGCTCGTCGAGGTCACAGGCTTCGTGGTGGTACAGAATGCTGCGGTACACCTTGGTGCTGAGCACGAGGCAATGCACTTCGTCCAGACACGTAAACGTCGCGGGCTCCACGGCGAAGAGCTGCTCGTCGTCATCGCTTTCTGCTAGCACGCGGTTTTCTGCGACAGCTGACGCTGGCGTTGAGAGGCTTGCAGCGGCAAACGACGAAGACGGTGAGGATGCGGACGCCACAAGCGACGGGCGCACCTTTTGCATGTGCACCATGCGAGACGATGCCGACAGTGACGTGGGCAATGGAGATGCGGCGCTCCGCAGCTGCGGCTGTTGCGGTGGGGTCTTCGCCATGTGCTGCAGCGTCCGCAGCGTGCCGTCGGCAAAGGAGACGCCGTAGGGTTCCGTGCCCACGGTATCTCCCTGGCAGAACGTCTTGAGCTCGCGGACTTTCGAGACCCCGTGGGCATCGACGTTCTTCACGAGCGACGCCACCGTGTTGAGGACGACGTGGAAGCTCGACGAGCGGATGCCTTGCTCGACGACGCGCTGGTCGGCTTCGAAATGCCCGTACGTAGCTTCCTCGAGGCACTGCTCGACCATCTCCTTCGTCATGCCGCGGAAAAACTCCACGTCTTGGCATACGCGACAGCGGCGCCGACGTCGCCCGGCGTGCGCGACAGCGTCTTTTGCTTGAGAAAGTGGAGAAACCAGTCGCGCGCGCGGATCTCCTTGTCCCCCCGCGGCAGCATTCAGGGCAATCGAACGGACCGGCGGCACGCTCATATCGCTGACCGGCGACGACGACGACGAGAATGAGCCATGGTTGGGCTGCGTTGCGCGACCGCTGCCTGCACTGTCTCCACGAGTGCTGCTGTCGGAAGATGAAGCCGAGGTTGCCGCGCGGCGAAGCGTTTCCAGCCGCGCGTAGTCGTGGATCGCCTCTGGGAAGCGCCCGATCTCTTTGAGCACGATCACGCGGCTCTCAATGTACAGCAGGTTCTTGGTCTCCAGCTCGATCGCCTTGGTCAGGTCCAGCACGGCGTCCTCTTTGCATCCGAGCGCGTAGAGAGCACAGCCGTGGTTGTAGAACACGGGCGCGTGCGTGGGCTCCTGCAGCGCGCACGAGTCGTAGTCTGTGACTGCGCGCTCGTATTCGTGCAGCCGATGCAGCGCGTACGCGCGCTGGAACCGCGCCGAGACTCGGCGATGGTTGCTTTTCGTCAACGCGCCGCCTGGCGACGATGCGTCCTGCACGACCGCAGCGAGCGGACTCGACAGACTCATGGTGCTTGACAGCGCCTTCTTCAGCACACAGCTCGTCTTCTGCACGACGTCGGCGAACACCTGCTCACGGTGGTGTGCCACGTTGCGCGCCGACAGCTCCGCCTCCTACAGCGGCGATAGCAGCGATGAGAAGAAGAGCAAGGCCGTTCGTTCGCATGGTGGAGAGCACGCACCTTGGTGAGCAAGCCTTCGAGGGGTGTGAGGCACCTGAGCGCCGGCAGAGACGACGAGACCGCGAGCGCGTCCGCCTCGCGCGCGAGTCGAGCGGTTCCCTCGCGGCGCAGTAGCATCCGCGCCTCCGTTGTCGCTCGCGCGCTGTCTGCATGCGGCACTCAGCGCGTCTATTTTCATTTTTGGTGCATGGGGCCGATTTTAGAGTGGCAAGTACTGTGGTGTGCGTGTCCTAGTATTGGCAGCATTAAATTTAGTAGTGCACATGACCTATAATAAGCAATGTCCTATATCTTGCTATCTGAAGACCGCTTTACACATCATGCACAGTGCATTGACAAATACAAGTCCGCATGAGCGTGACCTTTGGCACTCGGAGCTGTGTGGCTCCTCACGTCCACTCTCCAAGAGTCTCGGGCTCATCCAGTCGACGCCCCAAGCCTCAGCCTCTCCTCCACGGCTTGAGCGTGAATTCCTTGGCCCTTTCGCAACAGCTGCCAATTTTCTGGGTTAAAGAGTAGCAGGACTGAGAGCCCAGGCATGGATCTTGTTGGCATGACGATGTCTCGCCGTGCGCGACGGCAACAGCCTCGACGCATGCTGGCAATGGCTCTGGCCGCGCAACGCTGGCTAGCCCACGTCCTCGTCGCAGCAACGAGGATCTACTTCCGTAACCAGTGCGCGAACGACATCCAGCTCTGGGACAACACGAATCTCAACGTGATCACGCCAGGCAGCACGCTGCTGCAGAACGTCGCGCGACCAGCGCTTATGTGGCGCCACGGGTACTCGGACCAAGCAGCTCGTACGTCGAGCTTGTGTGCTCGTCATTGCGCGCGTTTACTAATCAAATATGCCGTCAAATTGCGTGCAGTGGCTGAGTTTAGTATCCCTGGCGACGGCAAGGCTTGGTACGATATCAGCATCGTTTCTCCAGGGGGTACGTGACAGCACAGTGGCTCTCTCGTTTGCATGCTCTGACAACGCAGCTGACGCGACCTGCACGCCACGTTCGTGAGGTAGTCTGGCACGCGCAATAGCTTTGACGAATGCCGTAGACTGACGGGGAAAACAGGCTTCAATGTCGGCCTCGCGATCGTCCCACGGACCATCACGAGCGGGTACAATTGCCGCGCGCTACACTGTCTCGCAGACCGCTGCGGCGATGCGTACCAGTACCCGAAGGACGACTGGAAGGCGCACGATTGCCCCGACACGGCCGACTTCGACGTTGTGTTCCGTCCCGCCGGCAGCGCAACCAAAGCGCTCATCATTACCACGGCTGCGGCCACCACGACTGTTGCCTCTACTACTAGCACTACACCTGCGAGTACAAGTGCGAGCACGGGCTCGTCGTCGATCAAGATCCCGAGCGTGAGCAGCAGTGCGTACGTCCGCGCAAAGTACGCCTACGCAGGGCAGCAGGCCGGGAATGTGCTCGGGTATTACGACATGGTCACGAACCTCAAGACGTGCGGGCGCCAGCGTGTGCTCATCAAGAACCGTTTCGGACCACTTAGCGAAGAAGTGTCGATGGTGTTCCGCGGCCCCATGGAGATCTACAACATCGCCGTGTACATGGGCTCCGCGGCGAACGGCGGGCCGTGGACACGAGTGTCCTGGTACAACCGCGGCGGCGGCTCGAGCAACCTCATCTTTATGAACAACTTGAACATCGACTACAGCAGCAACGGCACGCGCAGGCCACAGGGGTTTGCGTCGGCTGACGGCAAGTCCAGCGCCAGTAGCCCACAGCTGTTCAGCGGGACGCTAGCGGAAGCGTCCAACTCGCCCCAAGTCGGCGGCGGACCAGGTATCACCACGGGCGTCGAGGTGAACATCATGACCGGCACTCCGTGCTTGACCAAGGTATACGATTGTCCAGGCTTCCACGGGGACAAATGGAGCTACCACGGCTGGTGTGGCGGCAAGAAGATCTTTGTCACGCGCGTGAAAATGCCGTGGGGGAAGCGACCGAACCAGCCTGCGATCTGGATGCTGAACGCGCAGGTGCTATGGAGTGGACAGTATGCATGCAACTGCCGCGGCATGGGCGCCAAGGGTGGGTGCGGCGAGCTGGACATCGCCGAAGTCATTGAAACGAACGCGAACCGCGACAAAGTGTCGACGCACTGCTATTTTTACGATGGCACTGTGGCCAGCGCTCCCAATGGCGACAACTATGCCACACGATCCGTGGACCTCCCGACTGTGTACATCACGGTGCTCGACAACTCGAACAGCGTCGTCAAGATCCTTGAGACATCTGTGTTCGACTTTGCCGCCGACGTCCTGAGCAACGACCAAGTGCTCAAGTGGCTCAATACGTGAGCCATAGGTGACCATGTCGCATACCATAGGATCAAGTGCCGATATCGTAGTTTTCCTCTTCTAGCCTCAGCTTTCCCTTAGTACACAACAGGTGGGAGGCAATTCTACCCTCAGCTTGAGGCGCACGCCAACGCCGTCTTTTCGACACACCATCCCTTTGGAAAGCAACCACGAACGAGCTCGACAACCTCACAAACCGCTCTTTGGCTAAGAAGGCGTTTTTCCACGCTGTAAGATCACGCACGTAAATGTCTACCGCTCTTATGGGTGCCGCAAAAGACGCCGCATCAGTGCTTGAAGGCTTCAAGCATCAAGTTGAAGTTGCATGAGACGCGTGGCACGACTGCTGCGTGTTTCATTCAGGACAAGTTATGCTGCAAGTGTGGCGAGTGGCGCTTTCTTGGGCATAAGCGCGGAAGACGTAAAGTAATACCACGGAGGCTTACCATCGGTCCACAGGCGGCCTCTTTGTGAGCAGCATGGCACCCATCTAGCGCTCGTAGCATTAGCGCATTGGGAAGCCGCCCGCGTGATGGCGTGGGGCTTCAACGCATCGTTTCAGCAGCGCATCACTCGCACCGCAGACTCGTGTAAGAGTCAACGAAGCGTGGAGTGAGTGTGTGGGAGCCTCGCTTTCAGCAATCGCTCCTCAACCGAAGAGCGGAAGCCCGAACGATGCACTAAAGCATCTACCGAGGCAACAGGCATGACTCTACAGCTTCAACTCTGTGCCCATAAAAGATGCATCTGTGCGTGAGCATCCACCATCACGATTGGCTTGGCGCAGTTTGCTATACTGTATAGTGTATACTGCGACCAGAGCGGTGCAATGACTTCGGTGTTCCCTCGTCTGGCGAAAGGCGCAGACTTGATGAGAGGCTCCTTCCTGCTGCCCACTGTACTGCACATGCGTCTGTAGCGGTCTGAGCGTGTCTACAGTCGGTCTGTCTGTTTGTAATAGTACACGCAAAGTCTTGAGTGCAGACTCTGTACTAAACACTTTCTGGGAGAGGTATACAAGTGTATATCTCGAGTGCAGAGAGCGAAGCTCCTTCCACTTTGCTGGACTTTATCCGTCATTGTATACTCCATGTACAGTATCTGTATATTTCAATTCTTCATTGCACCCTCCTCTGACTGCAATAGCCAGTTGTACATCAACTCGGCCTGCTTGCTTACTGACGCAAGTCCTTTCTAAATTGGCTAAACTGCTCGCCGATTTGCTAAAACCCTCTCTATCAAGAGTCGTACTTTATACGAGGCAAATCTGTTGTCACGGTCCCAAACGCGACTAGGAAGGGCGGGTGCCGCCCCCCGTTCTCAACCTCGGCGCGTGCCTGCGGCTGGGTCCCACCCACCCACTGGACTTCAGTACCCAGGGAATCAAGTAGCAGTTATTCTCAGGGAATCAAGTGGCAGTTGTTCTCGACTGCTGTCATCTCACTCGAAACGACGACTGCGATGCAGCATTGACTGGGTTGTTGATGCTTGGGCAAAACAGTGCGCACACAAATTCGAGACGAAGCAAGCCGTCGCTAAGCAAGAATTCGGCACACTAACAGGTGTTATCAGTGACACTCGTGCCTGCTGCCCAGCGCTGCCTTGTCCGAATTTCTCCCGCCTGCTGCGCCCAATCGCGCTTCCGGTCGTGCCGGTCGCCGAATTGCAATGCAAAGATCGCAGCGCACACTGTTCCGCAGTTTACGTTTGACACGCTTCGATTTTTGTTTTTACCCGCCGCAAAAAGGTTTTTTTTTTTACCGAAACGCCATGACTTTTTTTCACCACGAGTAAACAGGCTGATGGCGATTGGGGGCTTGTGACGCCCAGCCTGGGGTGATTGCTGCCGCTTCAGCTGCGCCCGCTCTCTCTCTCGCCTCTGCGGCCCATGCGGTTGAGTCAATGCGCCAATTCGCATCTCGCCCCGAGATGTGCATTCGCGAGATCCGCCCCACATGAACCCGTCCAATATCAAGTTCACGTCGCCGTTCCCGCCGCTGCGGCTCTCCGAGGACGACAGCGAGCGCCTCGACCAGCTCGCGCACCTCTTTGTGCGCAAGAACATCGCGCAGTACGAAGCGTTTCTCAAGCAGCCCCATCAAGAACAGGTCGACGACCGCGCGTGGAAACTGGTCAAGCAGCGCGAGCGCATACGCGTGTACTCGGAGCGCACCAAGAAGCTCAATCATGGCGAGGACATGATCAGCAGGTACACGGACAGTGACAGCTCCAGTTCGTCGTCGCCCAAGACGGCCCCTCCGATCAATCGATCCAACTCGAGCTCCGTCGCGATGCCCGATCTCCCGGTGATGCTGGTCGTGGGCGCCGTCGAGGGCACGCTGGACGATATGATGTATGGCGTCGTGAACCACACGATCGAGGACATGCGCATTAAATCGGCCTACGTGCGGGACAACGTGGGCGACGGTGCCGTGCTGGCCACGCTCGCAACGCCGACGCACCAGAATCCGTTCCAGCCGTTCACAACCAAGTGGATGGAGAACGAGCAGATGCACGTGCTGCGTCCGATGGTGCGCAACCGCGACTTTGTGTACATGGAGCTCACGGGGATCACGACGTTGCCGTCAGGCGAGCGCGTTGGCTTCCACCTGCTGCATTCCGTGCACTTCCCGCAAACCCACGAGCTCACGTCGCGCGTGCGCGGCAACTTGTCGATCTGCGGCATCTACCGACAGATCCCTGGGACGAACGATGTCGACGTGCACACCACGGGGATCCTGAATCCAGGCGGCAACCTGATGCGCGCGGTCGTTGTTAAGGCAGCAGCTGATGCACTCGTGTCGGTGTGGAAGAACGTCGAGTGTGCCCACATGAAGGAACTGTCGTGGCTGCTGCGCATGATGCGGCGGTCGTTTTCAAACGCGAGCAGCGGGAAATATGGCAGCGACATGGTGAGCTGCACGACGTGCGGCAAAGCAACTTCGTCGCTCGCGGCGTCTGTTCTCGGAGACTTGCGCAAGCGGAAGTGCAATCTTTGCTGGAAGTATGTGTGCTCGTCGTGCCGCATCAGGAAGACGCTGAGCCACGTGAGCGCTAATTCGAGCCGGCTGCGGAAGCGTGAGTTCTCGTTCTGCACGATGTGCATCAAAGAGGCGACTACGTCGAACGCGCTGACGATCGCGCAGCATGAGTTCGTGGATGTCGACCTGCTCAGTGACCTCTTCTCGACCAACCAGTCGGAGCGAGTGCTTTCGATGGGCGGACGATCGCACTCGAGCAGCAATCCGCTCGCCGAGAGCATGATCACGAGCGACACGGGCGTTGTCAGCAGCAGTTGAGTCGCACGTTGTCTTTTCCTGGTTGGTCTGTATAGTATACGCACTGTGATCGATATCCCACAATTGTATCGGCATCCCGCAATAATTGCAAACAATAATCGTTTATGTATTTATCCGGCTAACCGCAGAGGCAACCACTCCAGATAGACTCGGGGCGAGCAAATGGCCGAGGCCGCGAGGCCGCACGTTGCCGCTGTGGGCGTGGCGCTCGGCGGCAGGCGGCTGAAGGACATGGCGTCGGAGCTCAGCACCTCGACGCGGTACGAGCCCTGCGTGCTGCCGCGCTTGCTGTACACGAAGAACTCGGGCGGATCCTGCGCCGGGTTCTCCAGCACGGTGATGCCGTTGCACGCGTCGATGTCCTGGACGGGCATCGACGCGATGGCCACGACGTACGTGCCCTTCTTGAGGAACGTGCGCAGGTACGGGTCGCGGGAGTTGGCCGAGCCGTCGTCCGTGCCCGTGTTGGCGTCGCTGTCGTTCACCTTCTTGAGCACCTTGGGGTCGTCCTTAGCGAAGAGGAACACGAGCGCGTCCACGTACTGCGCCTTGCAGTCGCCGTTCAGGTCCTGGAACACGCCGTCGTCCGAGATCTCCATGGATAGCACGTCGGTGGCCACGTCAGCGTCGCTGGCGAGCGTGAACTCGATCTGGTCCACACTCACGCTCTTGCCGTCGGCGCTCACGTGGAGCGTGCCGTTGAGCTGGAGCCGCGACGTGAGCGGCAGCGGCGCCGTCGCCTCCTTCGGCGTGAAGCTCGGGAAGTACCGCGTGCTGGGGTCCGTGGCGTCCGCGTAGTCGACCGCGTTGCCTAGCGCGCTGACGACGCTGTGGGCCGTGAGGTCGAGGATGATGTCGGCCGCAGGCACGCCCGTGTTGGCGCAGTACTGGCCGCAGTGGTGCAGCGCCACGACGCCGTGGTCGAGCGCGTCGAGCACGGGGGACCCCGACGACCCCTCCTGGGTGTCGCCGTTGTATGAGTACCCGGCGCGGCCGCAGCCCGTCGCGCTCGTGCTCAGGATCGTGACGAACGTGTTGAAGTCGCTCTTCATCGCGATGCGCTTGCCGTAAAACAGTGGGTACTGCGGGATGTACATCTGCTGCCCGACGCGGCCCTGGCTCGCCTTGAGCTGCAGGAAGCCGTACTTTGCCGGCAGATCCGCGGTCGGGGAGTGTGGTTTGAGGATAGTGTAGTCTATTTGCTCGTTCGTGTACACGAGCTCTGCGTCGATGGATTCGTCGTCGCCGGGGCATGCGCCCCACTTCGTGCACGCCGTCGCGCAGACCTTGGCGTCGGCCATGAACTCGACCGTCATCGCGCTCGCTTGGTCGCGGTTCTGGACGCAGTGGTTGTTGGTGATGAAGTAGCCCTCCGAGCCCAGCAGCCACCCCGTGCACGCGGCCTTCTCCCCCGACGGCTGCGGGATCAGCAGCCGTGCGATGGCCTGCGACGCCAAATACGACTCGCGGTACGCATCGAAGTAGCAGATGGCCTCGAGCGTGTTGTCCTCGGCGCACGTGGATTCTGTCGCCGCCGTGATGTTGCGCGTGTCGTCGATGAGCTTGTAGTCGTACCAGTCGACGACGAATCCGTAGCAGTGGTCGTCGCTGAAGTAGCTCGTGTTGGTCCCCGTTGCTGTGGCCGCAGTCGTCGTCGCGATAAAACTCGATCCGGAACTCCTTGGCGCGCACGGGCATCGCGATCACGTCCTTGTAGAGCATGCCGCTCGGGAACGCGTCCGTGAGGTTGACGATGACATCGGGCATGTCCAGGTCCTCGACGCTGCGCAGCAGCACCGATCCGCCGCGGGGCACCCAGAGCTTCGCAAAGTGGATGGCCACGTAGCCGTACGCAGAGCCCTTCGTGAGCGCGAACGACCGGAACGGCAGGCTGCTTTGGCTCGCGTTCATCGTGTAGAAGGACGTGAGGAACTCGGGGCACCCCAAGCTGAGAGTGATGTTGACGTTATTGCGTTGCACCTGACCCGCGATGATGTCCATCGCGGCTTCCGGCACGGCATCGACGCGAGGAGAAAAGGCGCAAGGGGTGAGGAGAAGGAACGTCGCTGTCAGCTGATGCTGCAATCGCCTCCACTGGCTGCCGCGCACCGGAGGCTGACAGTGTCGCTGAACGTTGTTGCTGCTGGGCATGGCGGATGGGATGGAAACACCTTTCTGAGGTCGTATGTTGCAAGGTGCTGGCGCGAATCGCAGAATGAGCAGAGAGGCACGAGGTTGTGGCGGCTTTTGCAGCAAACGTTTACGCGCTCATGGTGCTAAGGCGCATGAACGCCGATCGTGGCCATTTCTATTCCATGATGGCGTGCTTTGGGCACGGAAGTGCCCGAATGCGATGCTGCAGCGTTCTTGCTAAAACTGAAGCAAGCATTTTTCAGTCACGTGCACCAAATGCGCACATGGGACTCTGCATCGCCCGCAAAAGATGGAACGCGTCCTGATGCCTGCTCTCAATGGCTAAGTATATGCGCAGTGCAGTTGGACAAGAAGAACAAGTCAAGGCGCCATGGCGCCATATCCGCTACGCTGTCCTGTGGTAGGAAGCGCGGTTTGTGCTGATGTCCTGGAGCCGTTTTTCCGTGGTGGGGGGAGCGCTTTGCACCTCTGGGGTTCGAATGAGGGAGTCGAAGCGAGGCAATGTCGCGCAAATTCATCCTATTCACCTCGAGGGCTTTCTTTGGCAGCAGGAATCCTCCCGGTCAGCATAAGAAACTTGATCCTCTGCGCTGGAAGCTGACGTTTCATGACGCGATGGGATCCAACAGAGCCAAGGTCGACATTCGGTGCCTGGGTTGCCCCGCTTTATGGAAACGCGATGTAGCAACAGCGTGCATCTGTGTGTGTGTGTGTCAGCAGCACCGTGACGCAATCTTGCGCCGGCATCGACACAGAAGCCGCTGCAAGGCGGTCATGAGGAAAACGATGAAGATCCAAGCGCTGCCTGCGTGGTTCAGAGAGATAACGACCTTTTATGCCTGGTTTATTCCAGCTATGCTACTGCTACTACTACGACTTCTACTTTTCCTCATCTTTGTATGTGGGCATTCTTGGGCGACACCTCGGAGCTCGTCGACGAGTTCGCGTACTTTGTGTCCCAATTGAACGGCTCCGCTGCGACGACCTCCTCTTGCGCGATCCGCAGCGCCGGAACGCTCACGGCATCGCGCACACACGAGGCGCAGAACGTCGTCTCGTGCTGCACGAGGTGCCGGTCCTTCGCGACAAAGTTGAGTTTCTTCTTGAGTCTGCACGACGAGCACACGTACTGCGAGCAGATCTTGCACGTGGACCTGGAGCCGCTGTTACCCGCGAGCGAGAACAACGAGGGCTTCTTGCCGCAAGTCACATACTTTACACCATGGCCCTTGGATACTCCGCAGTCATCGGAAGCACTTGCCGAGGTCTTTTGCCGCAGGAACCACGCGAGCTTCTCCGACTCGGCGCAGTGCGGGTCCTTGAGACCGAGATGATGCCGTGGGCTGCTGACTTGACGATGATCGAGCGCATGAGCCCGCCCGCGGGGTTCATCACGCCCGTGACGTACGCGTCCACCGTGTTGTCTGGTTTCTGCCGAAAGATGCTGCTCACCGACATGTTGCCGCGCACGACGGTGTCCAGCTCGGGCGTCTGCGGGAACTGCACCGAGTGGATCAGGTGGTACCCGATGCGCTCGCCGTTCGAGAGCACGTCTGTACCCGTGGACTCCATGTATACAAAGTCGCG